>QVAJ01000089.1:1143442-1187820 GCA_003546035.1 Mixornis gularis
AAAAATTAATTATTCACATTCTTTCCTGTGATCTTTTTTCTATTGCTGTTCTTTGATGTTCAGGTCTGTGGACATCACTAGAAAGTGATTATGTAAATGCCAAAGTTCATTACTCAACAGTATTGTTCATTAATTGATTCTTAGCTTCTTAACTTTCTCAGTTATTTCTTGCAGTGGTTAGTGAGCTGAACTTGTTMCTTCTTATATATCAACAGAAGTGCTGCCCCAGTGACCAGCATTTCCACAGGCACAGCACCTACTGGGAGCACTAGGATTGCACAAGCTAAGCTACACACAAGCAGAATTGAAGATTTCAGAGCCTGCATTGATTTCACCTTCTGGAGATCACAATGTGGGTGCTTTTGGCTGAACTAGAAAACTCATGAGAATTTGGTTTATCTGGATATGCACTCTAGGGTGAAGAGCACTGCACACTTTACTCCAATGAGACCAGTTTGGTCTCATAGGTTTAAAGGGAGATGGCTAGTTCATACCTAGATACTCAAAGCTGGGCAGAGATGAATCCTACCCAGGCAGACTTGGGTTATCTGCGGAAGAATTAGAACTCAACTGGGATTTTCAGGTTCAAACAGTAAAATATTTAGTCAAAAATGGAGAAAAATTTTAATGGTTTAGAATCATTAAATATGGTTCCTACACATTAACTTACATCATTATAAAGATATTATTACAGCCATTTRGTGGGCTGTAATAATGATTTAAATTGATGCTTTCATGTATGCTGTGCTGGGTGGAATTGTTAGGAACCACTAGTCTTTATTGCTATGATATGCAATATATAACTATAGTGCAACTTCAAAATTTCAACACTTGCTACAGTTCAGTCACAGGGCTATTTGAAATAGTAATGCCCTGAGGTAGTGATTACGTTTTGCACAACAAATCATTGTACTTGAAAGGTCCATTTATTTTCAAGCATTCCTTTTGCAACAGCGAGTTCTGTTTTCCAGGTCTTCATTAAGATAAGAGTCACTATACTGGGAATGGTTCACAATGATTTCAGACATTTGGTTAAACATGTTAATGGCCTGTTAGAGTGAACTTGAATGAAAGGGATAAGTAGTTGGAAATWGAAACATTTGGATATAGAAGCCAACATAGTGGAAAGAACGATATTTCTGTGCTCAGGTAATTACTGTATTGCTCATATAAGTAGCCCTTTCCTAAAACATGTATCAAATGCAAATAGTTGCCTCCCTGTTGTAATTGATGAGCTTTTGATGCATTGATGAAAAGTGCACAGCCTTTCTAATGTTTACTCTAGCCTTGATTTAGAAACAGTCAGACTTCAAAAAACCCTTTTTATGGCTAAACCTTAAGACTTACAGGATACAGTAGCTCCCAAAGCTCCAATGTTCTCTGTATGGAAAGTGATATGAAGGAAATATTTAATTTGATTTCACAAAAACTTTAAAACCAYGGTAGTTTTTAATGACTAGGATTCAGTCATCCTGTTAGGGGGACCCACCATATTTTACATTAGTCAGTTCTCAATTCGTTTGGTAAACTGTTACGTATTATCTTGATTTTAATTTTGATGTAGCCAAATTGCTCTGCTGGTATAAGCTAAATAATAGTTCTGTTGATAAACTAAAATCTGGTGTGTTTTCCATTGTTTTGTCTTACCTTGCCCCCCCTTCTGTGCTTACTATTGAATAGAAAATGCCTATACAACTTTTTATATATTCATTTTTCTTTGAACAGSAGCCAGTCTTCATGAAGATTGACACTGTTTGAAGAAATTGTCTGTGATTATTAATTTGTAAATAATTTTTAAGACAAGTGGAAATGCCAGATAAACTTAATTTTGTTTGGCATATTTCGGTTTATTCCACTGGCATATAAATGCTTCTAATCATCAGTTAAAATTGTTCATGCTTTTCCTTCTTCTGTAATTACTGTTTTCAAAATTAGATGTTAATAAATAAGGTGCAGTAAAAGGTTATTGCAACTTTTTTGGTGCACCAGAGGACGTAAACTGAAGGAGAAGGAAGTCTAGTTGGGCTGTGTCATTTTGTGTGATAGAAGTGGCAAGTATAATTTCTTTTTAGCAACTTTTCTGGTAGAAGATCATTCTGAAAGGAATAAAAGTATTGTCCTTCATATAAACAAACTATTGTTTGAATCAAATCATCCAACATCATTACTGTAAGTACAATGCAACAGAGTGGCATCTAATTTAACCAACTAATACAACTAAATTGTGTTCATTTTGGAAATCTCATTGCTGCAGCACAGCTTACTAATTCAAGTTTAATTACTTTAATTAATAGATTTAAATTTGGAAACATTCAAAGTGAGCACTGAACCCTTTGAGATTTTTGTCAGTTTACTTCATGAATCTTAGTTATTCAAGGCTCCTTGAGACCAAACTTTAGTTATTTGTAATTGTCTTTTCCAAGTTCTGGGAGCTATGGAAGTGTCCCCTGTAATTCCATTCAGCTCAAGAGTGTGGGTATGACAAAGGGTATGACAAAGCTACCTTTGCCCTGGAAATGGGACTGATCCCAGTGGACAGACTCTGCATTCTTGCTTGTAACCATTTGAAGCAGGATCAGCTGTTCTGCCACTCCATTGTGGGGTTTGATCAACATCATTACCAGCACCATGAAATAAATGWCCTGAAACCAGTTGCAAAGAGAAAATTTTAATGGGACAGATGGGGTTCTAAAATAATATCAGTAAGATSACCACTGTTACATACTTATTAATTGGGCTTCACAAAGCAAAAATTACTAAAATGTTCTCTCTTGGAGTCCTATMATTTGTGTTTCCTTTGGGTAAAGACAGGATGCAATATCAAGGATCAAATGTTTCTGCAATATTTTTGTCTCCCCCCAGAAGGTATAAAAAGTTCATTATATGTTCAGAAATACRGGAAATGATCAACCAAAAAAAAAAAATTGTGTACATCTTCACATACAGTAAATGGTTGTGGACACTGCACTCCTTGCAAAATCCAAAAAGAGTGAAAAAACAGCGGTAGAATTTTTCCAACTACATATGGACAGTGAGTGTAGACATCATTAAATAAGTTTGTCTGCACAGTTTGAGACAGTGACAAAGACATCAGAAAGGTTATTTCTGTTTTTCTGACACAGACAGGGAAGATCTTACACAAAGTATATTTCTTGGAGATTTTCTCTCAGCATAGAGGAAATAATGCAGYCTGATAAACCAGTTATTTTTGGACTGTGAGTTGTTAGGCTTTTTTAGTCCAATATTGTAAGTCTGTTTCATGAAATTTCTTTCTAACTTCTGATTAGTGAACAGGTTGTTGATTTGAGTGTACAAAGTTTGTTSTCCACATAGCCATGTGATTAGAGTGCATATAGGTAAAATGGAACCTGACACATGRTCACAGCTGTCCTTGCAGAACTTTATCATCAAAGCCACTTGCATTCTATAGTTCAAATTACAGCACTTAAGACACTTTCCTAGCTCTTCTGTCACAGGCCAGGAGAAGTTGGCATCTATCTTATGGCTRATATGCTTACTGCAATGTTATGATCTTCCTGAATGTTTAGACACTGTCTGCTCACCCTCAGGAGGTTGTGGTTATCAAAATGGAGGAAAGCCTGCAGTAATGCATCTCACCAGAAGCAACCTCATAAACAATGCACAGAAGAAACAGGCAGAAGCCTCACTGGAAAAGACCCCACTCAGACACCAGATCACAAAGTAAAAACAATAGGAAAAAAGCACAGGTATAAAAAGACATAGGTAGCAGCTTCTGTAACCTGCCTAGATTAAAAACTTGTTCCCAAAAATTAAAATGGAGCCAATCTTTGGTATAAGAGAAATTGAAGTCTGTGTTATTCCTGTCTGCATGCAACTTGTTGCCCATCTAGAAAAAACTATTAGGTTATTTTCCTAGTTTTGGGCTTGCCTTTCTTCAGACTGAGCTCAGACAATTTTAGGGAGACAGGAATCATTGGACCAGACACCTGAATAATGCTCCCAAAAGCTCAAGAATATGTAAAACAGCAGCAAGCAGATAAATGACTGACTGTGGAAAGTACAACAGACGCTAGCTAATGGTGGCTGGTGCTTATTGCCATCTCGTGAAAGACTTGGCCAACACCACAACCCTTTCACTTGTTATGTTGCCAAGTGCATCATCAGGAACATAAAAGTCTGCCCAAACATGGGCATTTCCAATGCTGAGCGTGCAGCACATCTCAAAACCTTACTGACAGCCATGGCATTCATTCCTATGCCACTACAACTTCAAAGTCGGGCTAAATATTTTATTGTTTGGCTAATGGGGAAAAAAMCCCTTATTTGCTGTAAAGTATCATTAGCTTGAAGAGAAATCCTGATTCACCGAGCTATAAGAGAAAAAAACCACCTTGACTCAGTGGGAATTCAAGCCTGGTCCTTTACAAAACATTATTCATGTGAGTTGTATCTAATAGTCTGAAATAATTTCTGAATTATTTTTCTTCAGGTTTTTGTTATATTTAGYAATTGAGCAAATTTCAACCAAAAACACTGAAAAGGGGAGAACAGTTAACAAAGAAATAAAGAGTWGAGATAATGAAGTCTACAGACAAAATCCAGATGTTTTTCTGTTTATTATGCTTTTCYATACATTATTACTGTGATTCAAATTCATCTGCTACTACACAAATTGAAAAACAAGGGCAATTGTTAAATATAGAGCATGAGGATTTTTTAAATTGACAAGAAAGGCTTTTCCCAGTAGAGTGATGGTGTAGTTACACATGTATAACTGCAGGATTTTCCATGGCATTTCTTCCGTTCCTATCTGCTCTTCCCAATTCCAGACTTTGTAAGATTCTCACAGAAACATATATTTAACATTTCTGTCTAAGAACCACATTCTTTTCTTCTCTATGTAAGCAGAAAAATAAGGAAGTTTTAGCTACATGTCATATAATGCACCAAACAAAAAGGATTATTAGTTTAGTCCTGTTCTTCTGTTGGGTCAGTATAAACTCCAGGCAAAGATCTTACACAAATATCTAAGGCATAAAAGATCTGGAACTAATAGACACTTGAAATCCTAGTGGAGACTTGGATTCATCTTTATATCCTTTTTTGTTTCCAAAATTGAGCAAAATTGTGACATTTCCATGTGAAATGAAAAATAATTCCTTCAACATCACATCTTCTTTTATACGGTCAATAATTTCTGAGTTAAGCAAGACAACAAAACATGAATTTATTAGCTCTGCACTGTTGCCATATAACACAGGAAGGGTGTAAACTTCATGATTTTAAAGGCATTAAGTTTGGAAACAAGAACATAAACCATTTAAGATGTATATCCTGAGTCAGAACACAGCTGAAGATCTCTGGCACTTGGATTACTACCCTAAGAGCAGCTCCCAGCCCCTTCTGCAGAGGAATCGCAAAGACAGGCCCAAACACATTTTAATAAGGACCATCACCAGCTGGATTCAAACAGGTGGAGTTAGGCCAAGTTGGAGTGGAATAGTTGTAATAGCAAATATAGAGTAGCCACCATGTGCCAGCTGCCTACCAAGGTCTGGCATGATAAAGGAATCTGCTTCCCTTGCCCTAGGCTCATATTATTGTCTGTGGCAACAGTAATGGTGATCACTCKTCTCTTCACTGACAGAGGAAGACAACCCTGTGTGACTGGTCTCCTAATTGGAATAATAAATATCCAAAAGTAGCCAGAATAAATTTAGGCCAACTTATGTTCTTTTATGTTTTTTCCTTCCTTTTTCCCCCACCTTTTTTCTTTTTCCTGGGCATTTTTTCACAAGTGTAAGGGGAGATTTAAAGGTAAAAATAATGAAGACTGCTCATAAAATTTTGTTGAAGAATCCTCCTGTAAATAAAAGACAACACAGATAAATACTCAAAATTTTTTTGGTAAAACTTGAACACAGGACAATTAGAGCATCCAAAGGAGGGCAAAGGGGATAGTAAAGGGTCGGAAGGAGAAGCTGTATGAGGAGTAACTGAGGTCACCTGGTCTTTTTAGACTGGAGAAGACTGAAGGGAGACCTCATTCCAGTTTACAACTCCTCATGAAGGGAGGAGGAGGGGCAGACACTGATCTCTTTACTCTGATGACCGGCAACAGGACCAGAGAGAAGTTGTGTCGCACCTGAGTTTCTGTCAGGGGTGGTTTAGGTTGGACATTAGGAAAAGGTTCTTCACCCACAGGATGGCTTGACACTGGAACAGACTCCCCAGGGAAATGTCACAGCACCAAGCCTGGCAGAGTTCAAGAAGCGTTTGGACAACATTGTCAGGCACATGGTGTGGATTACTGTGGATAGTCCTCTACAAGGCCAGGAGGTGTGCTCAGTGATCCTTGTGGGTCCCTTACAAATTATCTTAYTCTGTGATCCTGTGATTCTGTAATTAAGTTCAGAACCTTTGGCAAAAAGAAGGTGGAAGTGGTTTAGGGAGATTATTTACTCAGTTTCTAAGAAATGACAAACCAGATAGACTAAGTCTCCAAGAGAGAAATGGAAAGCAGGACGCCACTGTGCAGAAAGACAAAGAGATATCACATTATTAAAACAATCAGTTTGGTATTTTTCAATGAGAAATAGTTGGTTTATTCCAAAATGAAAAAAGAATTGCAAGATATTTGGGGGGAAAAAAAATGCTGGCCCTAAGTTTTGAGTTGGGAAAAAGTTCTTTGGGTAAGGACAACACTTCTGAAAATCTCTAAATTCTCTTCCCAGAAAAAGAAACAAAAAACTATCTGTAAGAAGCTTTTCATGCAGATATTGAAACAGATACTAGAAAACCTGACAAGTCTTAATTATAATGTTCGTAAGAGAAGCTGAGGCCACAAAAGGTGTACAAGCACYTTCCTGTAGTCGCAGAAGGTGCCAGAGACTCAGAGTGAGTTTTTTCTCTTTTTGAATCAACTTCTACTCAAACTGCATTTTGATATAGGGCTTAAGGGCTTCCTAACATTGCTGATGTCAGGAGTCAATGGCAGCACCTAATCCTTCTAAACTAAATACAAAGGAAATATTTGCACAAGCTCTTCTTGAGGAGATGCAATTGATCTTCAGGCAGGTTTATTCAAAACAGCTTTTACTGACAAGGTATCATTCCCATTTGCTAAAGCAGCAGTTCAAATGAAGAAGCTGATGAAGCTATCAGCTGCCAAGATCAAGGACCTGTATTAATGAAAAATAAAGGGCTTCTTTTGAGTGAGGAAACATAGAGAGCAACAGTGCTTTCGAACCTACTTGCAATGTGACAGTTTGTGTACAAAATAACAGGCACTACGCTGAAAGCACAAGTGATCACCACACCACTCTGGTTTGGAGGGATGTTGCAAAACTACAGAGCAGAAAAATAATGCTAACAGGAAATAACTTCATTTCCCTAGCTGTGTGTATCAACCCATGTGTTTGAATGCACTGGTACAGTATGTGTGTGGCTATTTATGGAACCTGTTTAAGTACTCTTTTTGGTGACGTTTCATTTTCCTGAAACTAAAGTAGTAGCATAGTAAACGAGGCTGGACATAKTGTTTCAAATAGATATCAGAGGACATAATTCTGTGCTCCTTCCTACTTGTCTGTTATAACTCATCACCAAAAGAAATTATTATGCTGCATCTTGACCACCTCTTTCTTTTTATGTCCTAGTGGCAAACTGGATTATCAAATTTAGCCATTTCAATCAAAGCATATCACTTGCCATTTCTCATTCTTTAAGATGTAAAATTTTAGTAAAAATTATCTTGCTTAAATTTGTATTTACTTGCATCCTTTATGACTTCATCGGTTACTCTTGATTATAAAAATATAGGGGGTTTTTAAAACAGTTGCAATTAGCCAGAAAGACCTTGAGAAGCATTAATAGTATTAGAACATCCCAGTACTTACCAAGTAATACTAAAACAGAAGCAAAAAGGCTGAAAAAGGACAAGATTCTCTCAAAAATGTCTTGAATCTGAGGAAATAATATCAGAAAGGAAAATTACTGTAGTTATATTCTTGAAAATACAGGGTCCTGAAAATAACATTTGGTAAAACTTCTTATGCCCCAATGCTTCCTATGCAAATAAATCCATTTTTATGTGTCAATAATTAATGGGTAGATAGTAAAGGTTTTAATAATGCAAAAATCCAAGAAGAATAATGACATATTTTTATTTATAGCGGAAGAGCAGTGTGAGTCATAGAAATAATCTCTGGATGTCTGTAATCCAACCTCCCACTTAAAGAGAAACTACTGAAAACTAGATCAAGACAGCTGTGGGTTTCTGTACTTATTGTTAATAAAAAKAATTTGTTCTGTCCCCTTAATTTTTCCAGTACCATAGCAGAAAATATCAGGACAAAGATCAGATGAATTGAAGCTYTACTAGACACAATGGACATGACCTGCATGGAAATGGATTTGTTCATTTAGTAAAGTGCCTTAAACACATGTACAGCTCTTACCAAAGAAGCAAATCGGTTCCTATTTCAATGCAAAATTTCCAAATTAGCATTTGATTTGTAATGAACAATAATTAATTATTTTCCATCTTTCACTGATKTAGATCAAGATTAACCAGGTTATAAAATCAGTATCATTAAATGTAGAATTGCTCAGAGTACATCTAATTGTATTCTTTTTTGAAGAGCACATATATTGTGGTAGAAGCTCTTCTGGACAAAATTCTGAGGTCTATGATGGAAAGTACTGGCATTTGTTGGATTAGCATTATCCAGTCTCTCATATTCTTATATCTTAGTGAAGCTAGAATTACTGGCTTTACTATTCAAATCGGTTTACGCTTGTTTTTATGAAACCGTGACTGATTTTTTTTTCCTGAAAAGGCTTTCTGGTTCTGCTATGAACCCATTCAAAATCAGATCATATATCTGTGTTACCCTCTGCATATCCTAGAATCTTATGTCAAGAAAAGAGCTTCTGCCTTGTTCATTTCTGTTAGAAAATTCACATACAAAGACACATTTCTTCCAAAATTGAACATCATAACATCCCAGCTGCATCCCTGTGTCTTAGTCTCTATCTAAAATAAAACTTCGATTCATGATTAATTTAAATAGATGGTGTGAAGTCACATTAAAGTGATTAAATCACATTAAATTCTACTTCTGCTTTATGATATTATTAGGGAATTTCAGCTTCCCTAAATTCAGTGATTTCATGCYTGTGCACTCTGAAAAACAACCCCCCTGAACAAATCACTAAGGGTTTTTTTAATTCATATCCAGTGCAGAGATGTGTACTCATTATATTCTTTTTCTAAAAAAAAATTGCTAAAACACAGAGACATAAAATGAAGGCTGGCATAACCCTGAAATAAAAAAGCCTCCTWGTTATATTGTAAAGAGAACTGTCAGCTTCACAAAGCATATGAAATCAATCCTTCAACATGGAAGTAAATATTTTTGAGTAACTGAATCAGGAACAATATGGTCYCTTTCATTACCTTAAAGAAAAGAGGTAATTCTCACATTAAGCTGGTGTTAACCCTCCCCCACCGCAGTTCGTATTTCTGCTGASTTTTATTAGACATTAACTGCTTAAATTCTGTCACATTCTACAAGGTCTGCTACCTTCACACTAATTTTCTCCCCTCTTCAAACTAARTAAGATTTCCWGGAAACTCTAGACTCAAGAGTGATACTGAGAGCAGAAGATCAAAAGTTAAGTATTAACCATTAGYCATGAATATTTAATGTAAGTGCTTTTTAAACCATTTTTAATGAGTGAATTCATTRAAGTGTGTGCATGGATTGACATTTTACTGATGGAAGGCCACATTTAACTACTGYGCTTTTTTATATATTTAATAATAATAAATAATTTCCTGATAATAAAAGGATGGGCAACCAGCATAAATATTTCCTGTATTCTATCACTTCCTTAGAGTCAGCAGAAGGAAGCTCAGAATAGCATATGTGTGTACTTCTTACAAAAATTTTGACTTTTCTTCTTTTTTACCACTGTAAAGCAAAGCCAACACCAAGTTAGCAATGCTTTTTGCAGAGGTACCTTTCAGGTTAAGCTTCTGAAGACTGGTTATGGCTGAATATGAATACGCTGGAAGAACTAATGAAGAACTATGCAAATAGTGGGTAATCTTTAATTAAAGCAGAGTAAAAAAGAAAAATAAAATTTTCTTCAGTGTTCTCATGGTGTGGTAGCAAAGAAACTTGATTATGTGAACTGTAAAGCAGTTTCAAAAACTTCTTAAATTTAAATATTTTCTCAATTCTCTTTCAKTTAAAGGGTGTATAAAAGTTTTTTGGTCAGTTTCGTGTTTTGAAATTCTTCCTCTTTTTTTTCAATAGTCCAAAGCAGAAACATAACAAAAAAATGGAGATGATAGAAAGATTTTTACCTCAATTTTCCTAAAAATGTTTATATTCAAGGAACTGTGATTCGACTAAAAGTGGGGGTTTGTGTTGCTGGTTTGGGTTTGGGGTTTATTTGGTTTTGGTTTTTTCCATGGGAGAGGGAAATATTTTCAGTCAGGAAACAGTTATGAAAAGATCYGATTAAATGAAATAATGTTTTGTGCAAGTCCATGAATTTTCCTTTGTAAATAAAAGACATGATACGTCCATTTGATGTGCAAATACTTCATTGGCTTTGAGTTAATGAGTTCCCTCTGAGGTATTTCGCAGGCATAGCTCTGCTTTCTGAGATACCTGGTAAATTTGAGTTTACCCTTTATACCCAGGGATCATGGAAGGTGTAGATTAGTGGAGGGACTGAACAGTAGGATTGTATTGCATGTCTGCATAGCTGAGCTGGTTCAGTGTGCCAGTTTCACTCACATCAGGGGATTCTAACAATTTTGCATCAGAGGACAGCTGTTAACCCCCCAAATTAACCTGTGTGAACCCTCTTCAGCCCTTCTGACTGAAGTCACTATAATGCAAAGATGATCTCAGAATTTGCCATTTACTTCCACTATGATCTACCAGTAAGCTGTGAACCAGAATATGCAAATCTCTGCCTACACAGGATTTAGGCAATAGGGCTRAGTCTCAGTCTCAGTTTGTCAAATTGATTGAATGCTCAAAAAAATAATCCACACCTATTTATTGAAACCAAAATGCAAATTTATTTCCCCACTTAGAACTCTTTGTTCTTGTTTTCAAAAAGTGGGTATCTATTTGCATAAATGTTTCCTAAATGAGTCATGAATATTCATGTGTGCATATGCTTCTATCTTGAAAGTTCTTGGTAGGCTGAGGGAGGAGGAAAAATTATTCAGCCTGAGACAAAATAAAATCATGTTGGTCTGGCCATGAGTCAGAATCTTACCAGACACAAACAGCCAAAATGGCAGTGGCAGCTTGTTTGGGAAGCTGAAATTACTTCTACGTCATCCATCACCTTCAAAAAAGTGAAGTTTATCTGTAATCCTAAACAAAGATAACAGCAAATTTAAAGCAGTAARCTCCCACTTCGGACAATTTTCTTGCTCCTTTCTTTATTAGTTGTATGGAGAAGTACTGAATACCCATAGCAGCCTTAAAGCTGGCCTTTCTCACAAGCTTTCAGCACGGCTTCTCCAGACACCAAAGGAATATCCCCTGAGATCCACCACCAGCGTGGGGCCTATTCACATGCTCAGGCCTGGACAGTCACGGGCTGTGAGCAAGCCCTTACTCTGGAAAGCATGTGACCATACAYGTGTGATCAAGTCCACCTGAAACACACAGCTTCTTAGATTTCTGCACATCTGAGCTAATTATAGAATCCTAGAATGGCCTGGGACAGAAGGGACCTTTAAGACCCCCTACCATGGGCCGGRACACCTTCCTCTAGACCAAAATGCTCAGAGTCSCATCCAACCTACCTTTGAACAAKTCCAGGGATGGGGCATCCACAACTTCTCTGAGAAAYGTGTTTCAGTGCTCTACCACCCTCACAGTAAAGAATTTATTCCTAGATATCTAATCTAAATCTACGCTCTTTGAGTTTGAATGAATTCTCCCTTGTCCTGTCACTAAATGCTCTTGAAATCGGTAAAGTAGTTGAGTTCTAGTCCATTCATCTAATTCAATTTTCTTTGCCAGTTTATTTTCCACTGGCTTTRTGAGAATGTTAGAGAACATTTAAAAACTTACAAATAAAAAAGGGCTGATTTACCAACAGAATACTTACATATTCCAAACTTTTCTTAGTAAACATATTAGAATTGGAAATAAGCAACTTCTGAAACAGACTATTTTCTTTCCTTGCCGTGAATTTAAAAAAGGAAAAAAAATACATTAAAAAAGTAACTTTATCTTTTTTCTTAAAATGAAGCTACATTCCATTACATGAACCTTTCCTAACTTCTCASAAGGAAAATTTAAAATCTATTTCTATATAAAACATTTCTCTAGGTACAGTTTGGTACACTGAAGCTTATTAATCATAGATATCATGGTGGGGAAAGGAAAAAASAGATACAAGAATTGTACTTGCCTTAGCTGTGCTTGGCTTTTATRTGTTCACAAACTGAGCCTCAAACAGAAAAAAAAAAGAAAGAAAATGGTCATAAAATTTTCATTTTACTTCTTTCCACGCAAGCAGCTCTAAAGGAAAGGTTTCTGTCAACAATGCATGTAAGTTAATATGTTCCTAAATATTCAATGATTTTCTGCTATCAGTATTCATCCTTTGCATACAAGACTCATCATATTTCAGAATATATGGGGTGCTCAGTTCCATTCTATTGCTTTGGTATTCTTTTCTTCTTAATTTTCTCCATGATTTACTTGGATAAACACAATTTAGAACTTATTTTAATTTATCCTAAATCATTACTCTTTTCTTTGTCCAGCCCAATTAACAAGAACTCATTTTTTCTTTCTTAGCGTATTTTTCTTAGTTGATAGCCAGAGTTCTGCTATAGTCCCATAGGTTTTAAGAGAGAAGAGATTATCAAGAAGGACTGCAGTCAATGTTGGCATATCACCTTTCAGTTTATAAATAAAATTGGCTAATAACAACTTTGTTTCCTTCTTTTTATGTAAAAGGTAGAAGGGATGTTTTCTCGTTCCTCTGTGTTTTGCACAGCACATAGGAAATTTCTCTGTGACTTCAAAGACTTGAGGAATCTGGAAACACTTGAGGAGAAAACAAAAGAACTATATAGGATTTGGCTAGGTAGGAATATGTTCTGRAACTGCACATCTGAGATACATGTGGCTTTCATGAGCCCACAAGCTGGATAGAGCATTACTAGGATTGAAAGAGGCACAACTAAGCACAGGGGACRGAACATCCTCTGTCCCCCAGTATTTAAAAGAACGGAGCAGCATGCGGTCTTAAAGCTAAACTAAACTCTTACACAGCATTTTGTTTTTGCACAGCCTCATATGCTTTGCAAATGAGTTTTGGAGAAGTATCTCATTTTCATGTAGCATTTTGATCCCAGCTTGTGATTAGGGGTTTAGAAAATGCAGCTACAGCAGAGAGAAGCTTGCTAAAATGGCCCAAATTCACTGTAGATGAGCAGAATTTACAAACCTAACAGAGAATTCCTCACCTCTTCTGTGGAATGCTAGAGGAAAAGGCCATGGCAGGATCATTGGAGACATATTTACAGATTATTTTTATAAGGCTACTAAGTCTCACAGCTGTTTGTTGTTTGGGGKTTTTTTTTCACATGCATTTATACTTGTCCTTTTAAGAGYACACGTCAAGGCTGGGCTGGGGGCTCCCAGGGCCAATGATCTCCATGAGCCTCCCCACCACAAATCCAGGGCTCTCCCCAGGTCACAGAACTGGGTTGTCTTGGGGACCTGAGTGCAGGGGATGCATTCAGGGCTATAACAGCACATTGCCAAAARCTTCCTTACAACAAGTTCACTTCAGGCTCCATGGAACAATTTCATAACTAATCTGAAAGAGGGCTGAAACATCTCAGGGCAGCAAGAGCCAGCCAGCCAGGTCCATGGCTCTCTCCTGTGGAGAAAAACTTMATCGGCCCTGAAAATACATTTTAAAACTGAGAATTAAAACTGATAAAAATACAGCTCAGGGCACTACATTTATAGGCATTCCACCCTAGGTCACACTGAAGTTATAAGACCGTGGTGACAGTAATGCCTCTGTATGAATAACTCAAGAAGAGCTTCCTCACAGGAACATTTGGTTAAGTATTTGCAATATATCGTGGTCTCTACTATAGGGGACAGTTATGGCATTGATTTTTGTGAATTATCACTGAATGTAGTAAAAACCACACCAAATTATTTGTCTTACAGAATCCTGTTGTGCCTTGAGGGGAGTGTAGGCAGTTACATCCAAATCAAAGTGGGGCTCTCTGTGCATCAAAGAAGATTGACATTTATCATTTCAGAAGCTYTAAAATGTACTTATGAGTTAAATATGTGCAGATATGTAATGAAAACCTGTTTGTGCAGCAGTGCAGATTAATAACCAGGGACCAGTCACTGCCCRAAAGGAGAGAACTCACACAAGGGCCACGGATTTATTCATACTTCCACAACCTTCATCCTGATTTTTTTCAGGATCCTACAAAACTTCTGTTGGCCTTATCATTCCAAGGGACAGGATTTGTGCCCACATACACACAGAGGAAACAACAGTTTTCTTCATATCCCACAATCCTGCCAGAGTACCTAAGGAGCCTGGTAAATGAAAAACTAGTGAAAGAAAGACTGGTTGCTTGCTTTGGCTGAAAGGCACCCTGCTATCTCCTTCTGTTTGGCGACAGCAAGTTTCCAGTAAAGATGTGCTGCCAGAATTAACTTAGGTATGTGATTTCTGGTGTCCTTCCTCTGCTAGCTCTTGCAGTGCAGGTGAACTTTTAAAAATAACAGAATCTGAAGATGAGACCTTTACTGGAGATTTGCTTTATGGCTGGTAAAGAAAAGGTCGGAAAAAGTAAATACCTTAACTCCAGCTAAAGCACCGCACCAAGAAAAGAGATGCTTAGACTTTTATCTCTGCTTTTAGGATATTTTTAATTTTCTCCAAATATTTTAAAAGCTGAAATCAGTTTTGTAAGCTTTACAAGCTTGTACAACKGATAGTTCACAAAGACCATTTTGCCATCAGAAGACATGTCACTGATAATATCCAGGCAATACTAGAGTAGTAAAATTATTATTATAAACATTGCAGTCCCTMAAGTAAACTGGAAAAATAAGCAAAGGAAGCAGTCCATTATAGGTGCCTATGTTGCAGCAATTGGAAAATTATTCTCCTTTCCAAGGAAAAAGTTAAACGTAGATATGCATTCATTACTATACACATAAACCACCCACTTCTTGGTCTCAGAGATATTTTGGGACTTAGTTAAATATTTTTGTCCTTGTTTATGCAGGCTGCTCAAGTATAAACCAACCATTGAAAAATATCATTATTCAGCACTAGGAGTTGGTGATGTCCCATGGGCACATGGACTTGAGTGGAAAAGATTTTGAGTATCTACCATAGACACAACTTGTGGTCTTGGATAACAGTTTTAAAATTTTGTCTTTGAAACTGGGGAAATACTTATCTCCTCACAAGAATGCCATTTAGCAATTTTTTTTTTTTTCTAATTGTTGATACAATGTTAGGCTTGCTTTCAGACATAATTAGTTAATAAAGTTATTATTGTATGAAAAGTGTCTTTAAACCATTTGCATCCAAGCAAAATGCTTTAAAGGAGGAAAATTTCTTTAGAAATTTAATTTTAAAATTTCAGCAATAGGGGSAGGGTTTTCCCTTATAAAAATCTATGGCTATAACAGATGATAGTGCTTTTTCTAAGAATGTAACTTGGATTAGGAACAAAAGCCGTTGTATCTATATTGGGTAAAGATTAAAAGGGAAAAGAGGTGCAGAAACCCAAACTCCTAGCTGAACAGAAAGTACAGAGCATACCGAAAGAAAGAAATAAGACTTCAAGCAAAATCAAGAGGGACACATGTTGCAGTGATTTAAAACAAAGCTAAAATGGCAGTAACATTTTTTTAACAGGTATTTATAAAGCAGAAATAATCCCCTGACAGGTAAAACACGAAAATACTGTCAGATGTTTTTGGCTGTAAGTGAGCAGATAGATGAGCAAAGGGAAGAGCTTAGGGTGGAGCTAGTCCTGGTTTGGTCAGTTCTCTTCTCAGTATAATCAGCAGCCTAATTGCATCGTTCTTACTTTAAATGAACCTTTCTAAGTCTTTTGACAGAAAAGTGATATCCTTCCATGTTGCTCTTCCCTCCATGGATTTAGTTCTTTTTCTTTGTAGGACAGATTTTAGGTCCATTTAAAGCTGAAGAGCTTTTCCTTTGGGCACATTTCTTAGAGCAATTTTAGAGAAGTTTTTATTGAAGTGCATTACTTAGCACATTATAAAAATAAAAACATGAAGTAGTATTCCATTCAGTGCCATGCTTTCCCCAATTACACATTCTTCATCTGCAATGAGATATTGACCAAAGCTGGATGAGCCATCCATCGTTGCTGTTATTTCTTCCTCATTTGGTGAGAGTTAACTTGACAAAATCTAGAAAAGTTCATWTTCTTTAGACAGTTTGTTAACCACTTCAAACTTATACTCTAGCTTGATTTAGGGTTTGCAGACAGTTTTGCTGTGTATTTTTCATTACAAAGTCTTGAGTGAAACCTAAGTTTTTCTCAAGACATTCACTGTTCRTGGTTAAGGGTGCAAGTAATTGGGCAATCTGCATTTAAATGGAACTAAATAACCTCTTAAACTTAATAAAGCTTATATATTCTTGACATCTATAAATACATGTAAGCTTAATAAAGTTTTAAAAGCTGCACTGGTTTAGGTACTGCAGAGGTTGTGGTATATCGCAGAGATTCCATACACCCAGTCTGAACACATGGAAAAGCTCTGAAATTCTTTAGTTGATATTGCACTCTGGCTGTGGAAAATGCAAAAAAAGACTGCTGGGGGAACTATTAAAATTAAAGATTAGATTTAATCTCTGTTTCAGGACCTGTAGATACCTGGCTTTCTGGAAACCAAGGAAGTACCTATTGTGTCACAGAATTTATCTCCAAAAGCCTTCATCTTGAATAGAGCCAGAGAACAACCTCCTGGGAACAATTTTCCTTTGGGGTGTGTTGAGATGCATCATTCAGAACTGTCAGCTGGGAACTCAGCTGGTGAAGGCTTTTCCAGCAGTATCCCAGGAAGGAGCATTGGAGGTTCCTGCCATGTGGAGCAGGAGGCTGAGGCTGAAGGGTTGTGTGTACTGGTAGAAGAGAGCTACAGCTGAAAAGGAYGCTTTCCCTCACTGCATGAAAAATGTCAAGAGAAAATTGTTTCAGATAAGGGGTTTGGATGTGTAASAGAAGATCTGAGTGGGATTGTTTAGACATAAAATTTGAGAACAAATTCAGAGTTCAGTAAAACATCCAAGAGCCAATATACCATCTGCTCTCTGTAGCTGCTTTCCTCCAAGAGAGAATTTGCAGGCCAGAAGGGAAGGAATCCATACCCTTTGAGGGCTAACTCTGGGCATTTGGTTATCCATCACACCTGTGTGTTTTGTTTGTGTCCCACCACAGCCCCCTACTCTAACCTGTGCTCCTCACAGGGGTTATGAATTCACTTTGCTGTCTGTGCGCTTGGTCACATCTTCAGCAATTAAGTTAAATTTACACAAGGGTATGAGTGACTGGAGAGATGCTTTCATGAATTGTGTCAATATGATCTAGAAGCCCTCTCAAAGGCCTGCAAACTGGTGCCTTCCAGATGGTTTGAATTCCTCGTGTGGCCAAACAGATGGCTAAAAAGTTCTTTTAGACAGGATATCATGGAAGAAACAATATTTGAAACTCTACTTCCTATTAGTTTAACACAGTTTCAGTCAGTAAGACTGAGGATCTAAATTCAGAAATTTTCAATTAAAAAAAGGAACTCCAGATGCAGACACAGATRTATATGGACATATTAATTTCCCAGCTTTGCAAGTCTTTACCAGAAATAATACCTTTAGAATGTTAAAGTTATTCCGTATTTTGGGGGGCTTTTTTCATTATTTTGTCTCAAGATACAGCTTTCATTGGTCTATGGCAGATAAAGTTTAKAAAGTATAGAAAGTACCATTAAAAATTGCTAARCTGTATTTATAAATGCATTTTCCATGAAACACTCCTTCTTATGACATCTGGGACCCTGAATAGTTTTATTAGGTTGCTTTAATAATTTATTATTTTTAAAGTCAGAAAATTATGAAAGAAAATATCAATGCTTGTTTAAACCAAAAAAATAAGATGTTGGAAAGATTTTTTTAAAYTTAAAATCTTAGACTCAGATAATAGCTTGTTGGACAACAATAACAAATGCTTTGTAATGGAAGCAAGTTCCACCACGATGACTGTATCCTTTATGATACCATGTTGCTGATTTAGGGGACCCATGAACATTGCAGATCCATTAYGCATAATCATAATACAGAATAATAATAATCATATTATTATGACTCATAATCCAATATAATAATCCAAATACAGAAAAGCCTTTCCAAATGTAAATTCGTGAAACTTTTTGAGAAAGATAAATGATATCGCAAATCTCACAGGAACTACCCCTATATCATAAAGATGAGGTAAGAAATCTGCACAGAAACTTCAAGAAAACTGTTTCCCTTCTATTTGTTATATGGTTGCTCATATTCAGTGTTTGTCTGTGACTGCAATGCCTACATTTAGACTTCACAGGTATATTAAAGAGGGCATTAGCATTGGCATTTTTTAATTGCCTAGAAATATTTGCCAAAGCAAATACAGTTATTTTGCATGTACTGTTGTGCTTGCCGCACAAAAGCAGCATCTCAGCATTGCTTCAACATTTCTTCAAAACTCTAATTAGAGTCATTTCCTGCAGGCTCCTCAGCATGCTCAGCTTTCCTTGTACCAAATTAGGCACAGAGGTTTTTAGGATGAATAAATTGGAAATCAATGGAAGCTCCTGACCTAATTACTTTCTAAGATATGGACCTGAGAATTTTCGTGGGGATTCATGACAGGATGTTCATTCTCAGTTCTCTCTGGGTGGATGCCAGCTTTAGAGGCAACACTTCCTTCTACAAACTGTATTTGTTTTGGAATGGCAATCATTTACCCTTGTTTCGCTCTTGTCAGACTACAACCATTACCTTGTCTATCTCTCTTGCCATTTTTCTTACATTTTTTGCTGTGCTATTTAAGTCTTTCCAGCCTCAAATGTCATACCTTAACAGGCCAGAGATAAGCTTTGAAAAATGTGTAAAGCAAATACATTGAATTATTTTTAAAGTGCCATCTAGTTCTTATATATTTTTTACCTTGAAATAAGTTATTTTTTGTATGAAATATGTGTTTTGAACGAGATGCCTAATTCTCCTATTTAATGCTTGCTGTTATGTCATGAAAACTCCCCCAAGACTGCTTGATCTTCAGAACAAGTTGAGCTAAGCCAACCTCCACTTTACTCCTGCAGTTCAGGYAAACAGGCATTTGGGAAGTGAAGGGTGAGTGGAGACCACTGCAGGCACAATACATAGGGATGGCAGGAGTGCCACCCATGTGACAGCATGGTGGCCTATCCCAAACTCTTTGTCAATATGCCTTGGATCTTTACAGAAGGTCTTTCTGAAATCCTGGAGACAAAAGAGCAGTGGAATAATAATAGGGCACAGAGAAGAGATGGAGGTTGAGCATGCTGCAAAGTCTTGATGCTCATATGCGGGAAAGAATGGGGGAATTCAAGGTTAAAACATTACAAMTTGAAACCTTAACCTCCAATAAATGCAAGTCATAATGTGTGCATCTCTTCCACCCTTTCTTGTACTAACTTGCCCAGGACCAAGTATCTTTGTCCACTGTGTCAAGCGTTCCCCACAGGTTTACCTAAACTGAGGTCCCTGTATCCCTTTTTCTATCCTTCCTGTCCACAAATTATGAAACAAGAACTAACAGTGAATCAATACCAAAACAGAGCAGGAAAGAGAGGGATAGATGAAAGGTCATCTCATGGCACATTTTTCTGTAAAAAATTTCTCTATCAAAAGTAAATAGAGTCTTGTGAAGAGAGACTTAAYTGTTCTCTAGTGAGCATTTAAAGACTTGGAGTGCTTTTACTACAAGACTGCTCACGGATCCAATAAATCCCAATTCATCACGCTGATAAAAGGAGCTATGTAAAATTAAGAGGCTTTTAAATATAGCAAAACCATTATATCATATTAATAAAGTCCTCAGGTATATCTATCCTGAACTGTTTATTCAATTTTCTGTCAATTGACTCTTAAAGCTCATTTGCCTTGAAAAGCTTAAGAGTGGTTCCATGCTTACTGCCTCTGGCCATGCACAGTACAAACTGGCATTTGGTCCTGTGAAGATAAAATTGTCCTGCTGCCTGACATACTGCCAGTTTGAACAGAGGGACCAATCATGACTGTTTGGTCATGATTGATTTTYAGAAGCTGTTGAAGCATCTTATTTCACCAATTCCAAATCAAATTAGCGATGTAAAATTGAAGAGTGCAGCAGAGATGAAATAAATTGAAAACTATTCTTAGAGTTTTGGCCTCACATAAGATATTGATTACTCACAAAAGGTCTCATTGTGTGCATTAAATCTCCTACAGAAGATACCAARTTCAGTCTTTAGAAAAATAATAAGTTTATTGACTACTTTTGCTTGGTGATCAATTTAAAAAAATGCTTTGCTGAGTTCTTTTCCTTCATAGCGATTAAATACAAAAAATACAAAAATATTTCCTTGGAGASCCAGGATCAAAGRCCAGTGACATTTGYGAAAAGTTTCCTCATCTAAGTGGGTTATCACTGTGTGTGTTTGTGTGTGTGTGTAACCACAATATGATACTTCCTCTGGCAACATCCTGTTAATATTAATATTAACTGAGAGTTTGCTTGAAGAAAAATCGATATATTTGTCTCTTGGTGTTTTGTCATGGACATATAATCACTAATCAAGCAGAAACAACCTGCCTSGTTTCAGTGATATGGTTGTCTGGTTTCGGCTCTAGGGGCAAAGAAATACAAATCCTTGATAAATCATAACCATACTGAATGAAGCAATTTGTTACAGTTTGAGTAGTTCTTTTATGTAGGCAAATGCAGTTCGAACTGACTGTTTCATCTGACCTTAAACTTACTATAGCATTTTCAGTTCATATCCAAAACAGAATTTTTCATGCATTTGCATAAATAATTATTATTCTTCTTTTAATGCCATTACAAATCAGCTTTATAACATTAAATTACAGCAGAGTCATCTGAAATGATCAAATTCAAATCTATTCAGTCTCTTGGCAACAATAGTGGTGAGGGGTTTGGTTTGAATACGGTCGSTAGTGTAATTTATGTGTAAATAAATTTTACATTTTACAATGCATTGGATATAGAAAACAGATAGGGTTCACAAAGAGCATAAAGAGAACACCAAATGATTGTATTACTCTATAAAATCTGAACACAGTAATATACTGTATGATTGTACTACAATCTTGTTCTAACTAAGAATAAGGTGATTCAATTCTATCCTATTCAGAAAAATMCGTGTTCCCTTCCAAGTAATATCTTCAAACATTGCAAATACTTGTAGTATTTATTAGACAATTATTTATTAGACTGTCTGACACTCTTGAAGCATCAGGAAAACAGAATGAAACTAAGGAAGGAGCAGTGCACTCACTGCTTCTGCATCCTCACTGGATGCAGACTGGGCTGGTGAGGAGCTCCTCTGACAGCTGTGTTCAGTGCTAGGTGCTCAAGAGCAAGCAGAGAAAAGCCACACCAAAGGTTTGAGACCTCCTGGGAGAGCTGCCAAAAGTCAGTGTGACAGTCCACCCACTCAMTGATTTGGGAGGTGATGGAGATGAGAGAAGTCCAGAGTAAAAAAGGACCTGAGGTCTCACTGWGCAGGGTCTATTCTCAAGATACATCCCCACACAGGGTAATGCAGGATAATGAGGAAAAGGGATCATTTATCTCTCCTTTTATGCAGTCTATTTAGTGCACCGGAGGGCAGTAAAACGGCACAGCTACATTAAAAAAAAAAAAGTGGGAAAAAAGAATCAGAAAGCCATTTGATTCATGGGAAAATTATTCCTTTCAGGATTTTCTTAGGGTTTGATGATAAGTTTGGTCCTTACCATCATCAGGAATTCCACTGGTTATTTGGTGTGGGCGTTATGGYTCCATGCTCTAGAGCCACAGGATATTGCTGAGAAGGAATGGTTTGAGCRAGCAGGGAGAAGAACACAGTACCCTCCTGCCACTTTCCTGATGGGAAGAAAGGATGAAACCCAGGTAAGAAATATCCACCCTTTCCAGCTCTGACAGTCAACATAAAAATAGAGGAATGACTGAGTGATTGATTACAAGCTTATWAATTTCTCAGCCTGTTCTGTCCAGCAAAGACTTTTAGTAATTAATGCTTCAAAGATCTTTTCTTTTCCTCTTATATCCAAGGGATTTATTATGAGTGTTTCTTTCCTTGTGGAGTCTTTGATATATGTTGAACAGACAAATTCTGAAGCATATATGAATTTCAGAAGACTCCAGTGGAAGAAGACATTTTCTAAACAATCACATGTTTAATTAGTGCTTCCTAGTGGACCTTTGTACATAAAGATACAACAGAAACTAGATGAGATTTTTTTTAAGAATACATTAGGAGGCCAGMCTATAGGAGAGGCACAGAGTTCCCAAAGGCCTTAGCAGCATCATTGGAAATGTGGGGTTGTGAGGTTGGCTCCTTCCTGCAATTTTCTTCCTGTTCCTTACACCAAAATATGCTTTAAATAAATAGTTTATTTCCTCTCTTTGTTTAGTTGGGGGTTTTTTGTTTGGTTGGGGTTTTTGTTTTGTTTTGTTTTCTTCACAYGCAACTTCTGTGGCTATTAGACAGCAAACACCATGACGTTATTTAAATAAAAAGTCACTAACTGCAAGATCTTGAGCTTCTCGTGCAACAGGGTTTTTTTGATGCTGGATATATTTATTTAAACATAAGGAACTCAAGAAAAAAATCACTCACATGGCTGTACAAATACGGTACAGAGAGGATGAAATGGTGTTGCTGAAGAATGTCATACTGAGGATACCTACAAACGAGTTATATGAAGTGAGAGAAATAAAAARAAGTTTACAAAAATAGAAATTAACATAATTGCAAGAGAATGTTTGCAATAATATATCCCAGTAATTGTTCACCACTGGCATAATTATGAAGATGTGATAGTGCAGACTTACATGGCAATTAGCATGCCAGATCAGTCTAGAGAAGATTCACACCTATTCACAGCACCTCAAAAACTGCTATAAGTGCTCTGAACACCTACTCAGCAAAATGATTAAGGTTAATAGTGGTCTGTGGTAGTTACAGTCTGTGCATGTTTATTACATTTCTAAAGTGAGTATAAGGTACAAATTTAAAGTGAAAAGGAATGAAAAACTGGTATGGTGGAAAAAAAGAAAATATTACTGTAAAGGTAGATTCTTGTAAAAATCCCACTACGTTACAATATTTGAGCCAGATTTTTAACAAGCTGCTTCTTATTTACCTCGAGTTCATAACTGAAATCCTGCTGCTTTTTTGTATGCTGAGCTAACATTCTTCCATTCCATTGCAGAGCAAAGACAGAAGGCAAAAGATATTGCACTTCATTATTGTAATTGACTGTTCCTTCCCATTATAATTTTCTTTCATTTTTCTAAATAGAAACAATGGAAGAGTTACACAATGGAGAAATTTAGTAAGTATCAGATTAAAGATCAAATTAGCAATTATTTCCTGACATTTATAAAGCAGGCAACAGCTCCCAAGACATCTGAACTAGATCAATAGGGTGCTATTAAATTGAATGAGCAGTTCAGTACATACTTMTTAGCAAATTCTGAATGGCTAACTGAATGGATGATTGTAGCTGTTAATGTACAGTGATTTCAGAATATAAAATATTTTTAAAATTACATCTTAATGGACCTTGGTGGAAGCAGTGATTCACTTCAGAAAAATTACAAAAATGGACAAGACTACTTTACAGTTAAGTATTTGCAATCAACTTGTCTACAGGCTTTTCTGCAGGCTTTGGTATCAGAGAATAATTTGTATGCTAATTTACAATTTTATTGGCTCCTTTGCCACCTCATAATATCAAGGTAGTCTTCACTAATTCATAAAGAATTAATCTTATCCTGAAAAATTAGTAATGTCTCAAATTCATCATGAAGAAGAGCCTGGCTAGCTCCTCACCAAGAAAATTATGGAGACTATGTAACAGATTAATAATTGTGTAAACAGAAATAACAAAACCAATTATTACCAATAATTTGATTTGGCTTTTTGAGCTTTTATAATTCAAAATTTCCCACCTAAGATGGTCCCCAATATTTTTAGTTGTACTGATCAGAATATGTGCTAAATACATGAAATATTATTAGTTTTAAAAATGAAAGTTAATTAAAAAAACAATTTACTGTAGATCAATATGTGCAGCATGTGTCTGCACACTGGAGAATGAAATACCATTTGTGCTTTAGGTCTAATCTAATGTCTGTTTACCAAGGGCAGACACTAACATCTACAGACACTAACATCTACAAACTTTTACTCTTTCAGCCCAGGGAAGGACAAATGGTTTAACACATTAATATTTTTCTTTTAAAATGCTGAGTTTTAGTGCCTCACAGTGCAACCTTACTTTTTTTTTCCCCCGTGTTTTAATGTGCATGTGTATATATATTGGGTCCAGTTGTTAATCCAGCACTGCTGAGTCAATCTGTCAATGCAGATAAAAGAATAGCACTGGCACATCCACATTATACTCAGTCACTCAGTAGGACTTTTTTGTGCTCAACACCTCTGTAAAATTGCCTCTTAGGCACCAAAAATAGTAGACACCAGGCAGTTTTAAAATGCAAACTTGTGTCCTATGGTATTATCTGGCCTCTAAAGGAAGTATGCTTATTTTCCACTCTGATTGCTCTGATTCCTGTTAGAGAAATGGGATTGCCAGCTTTGACACCCAGCAGCCCCTGATGTTCTGGGGCAAGGAGACAGCGCCGTGCCCTCTGCCAAGCTGGGGATGTCTCTGCAGGGGTGGGTAAAGTTCCTGTTGCTGATGCAGCAGGGCTAGAGGAGCTCAGCCTGCCACGACTCAGCAACAAACTGTCCCTGTAGAAATGTCAGTGAGAAAACCATGCTGGGAAGGGAAGATACAACAACTTTACCCACCCACATGTTAATGCCACCACATGTGGCGTGTGCTTTTGTCACCCTACAAGAAGAGGCTGCCTAGACGCTTCCCCTCACCCCAGTCAATGTAGAACGTCCATAGGTAACTCTAGACAACCATTTCCATTTTCCCACATATGTGTTCTGCAGGCTTCATAAAAGTATCTAGAAGCACTTTAGAATCAGATGGGATGCATGGTTTGTGAAGACACTCCAGATGAGTGGATTGATAAACCTCTTAAGCCTTTGTGCTGTGTATGATTGCATGTTATTGAGGGAAATTATTTTTTCTTTAACTCAAAATAAGTAATTGTATCTGGAATCTGTAATTAGTCTTATCTCTAAGCTAAAGAGTTGTTATTTGCGTGTTTTTCAACTTTGGTAAAAAATTCAAACAGGAATTAGGTGTTATAAGTAACGAAACTGTTCAAGTAAAAGAATCAGACAGGACTAGAGGCTCCTGAGCTCTAAAGAGGTAAGAGACTGTGATAGAGGATAAAAATCAAAATATGGTTCAGGAAGAGCGTTACTTGACACCTGAGTAAGTTTTCAGCCTTTGAGGGTGCTGGTCAGTGATGGGGAGTGAATCATTCCCTTCTATCTTCAGTGGCAGGTTTAGGCAAATTTCTATGATTTACGGGTTTTCTTTTGATCACATATAATTTCCAAAAATGGTGCTGAATTTAATTTAATTATTATTAAATTCTATTTAGTATTATTGTAAAAGTTTCTTATGACTTATTTCTGATGAACTTGACCCCATATTTATCCAAATTTATTGACAGAATATTCACTGACTTTAGGAGCAGCAAAAATGAACATGGTTCATTGTTTATATGCGTAGGATGAAAGCAAAAACTGTGGAAACATTTGCACTATTAATATTACTTCTGCTGGTGTCTTGTCATGTGTGATGTGCATGAAATCACTAAACAGATCCCACATGCAATATTCAGTTTTAATGGCCATTCAGTGAAAGTCACATATGGACCATGTAAGGATAATTAATATTTAACCAAGGCAGCAGGAATAGATCTTTTACTATTACTACTCTAATATCAATGACTTAACAATTTTTTTACTACCTGTGCTGTGAAGGTGGATGCTTTTGGAGAACATGGGTCATGACATTTAAAATCAAGTGCCAGCTCGCAAATTCAAGATAGGCATTGTGCTAATTACCAGTGTATTACATAAACACTCGTGTTGCTTTCTGGATGATGATATTTTATYGGATTTCTGTATATGGCATGTCAATGAATATTATTTCTTCAGAGAACTCATGTGATATATATAATCTGTTTTTTTTACAATTAAAGGAAAATTATACTCAGGGCATGGTTCATTTTCATTAGATGTGCACTTTTTTGCAATTCAAGTCATCAAGGAACATATTGCAATGAAGACCAGAAAAGAGGTCACAATATTTATAAAGTGATTTGGACAATACAACTTTAAAAGGCATGTCAGTTCCATGTAGATACTAGTAAGACCACAGTTCCTTCAGTTTAAATTTTACTGTATACTATAAAACTTCTAGGTAAAATAGAAATCAACATGCTGTATCTACACTGAGAGAAAACATAGGTATTTTTTCTGTAGAAAATAAATAAATACCAACACCTTTGAAATCAAGGATTTTTTTGACAAGTTCATAAGTAAAAAAAGTCAGAATTCTGCTGCGGCGTCTTACATCTCATAGAAAAATATAGCTGTAAAAATATGAATTCTAAAAAAATGTAAGTGAATATTTGATAACTAAAATATGTACTTGCTCTCTTTTCTTCATTTAATCATTTAATTTCAAACATTCTTAGGGTAATTCATGCATTCAAGGAAGTTAGATACAATTCTGAAAACCTCGGAAATCTTCAAGAGCAAAAAATAAGGTTATACTAAAACGGGAAACTTGAAATATCTCGGGTTGTTTCAGAAAAATTAGTTATCGTATTCAAAAGTATTATTACTCTGGGTTAAGCCTACCTGCTTACTTCAATAACAACCATGCTAACTGCCTCCTGGCAACAGTTTCAAAGATGCCCAGTAGTGTTTTGACAAATCCTTTTCTTCTTTGGTACTTGGCTTTGTTCTTTGAGCTTTTTTCCCTAATGTTACTGCTCTGACTTCGTGAGAATTGTGTGTTTTCCATAAAGACAGCACAAGACAGTCCTCTATATCTAAATTTTATTTACTGACTGAAGTTTTTTATTTCACTTGAGGTATGAAAAAATCAGTAAAGTTTCATGCACTATCATACAGAAAGAAACAGCTGAATACAGCAGGTAAGGCTTATATTTTTGAAAAATTTCTGTCAAAGTATTCTATATTATCCCAGAGACCAAAGTGCCACCAGTATCCATCAATCACAAAAGATAAAAATATCTTTTTGCAGCCTTTGTCATGCATCCTTCCCTCTGAATCATACAGAGAGCAATGGGAGCATTGCCCGGTGCCTGGAGCAACATTTTGCTTTTATGCTCTGATATTTACCACAGCGAATCCGTCTGGCATTTTCTTTCCTTACCGAAGAAGGTGCCAAATATTTTGCTAGGAAGAAGTCTTGTGTTCTTAAAACTTACAGAAAAAAGATTGGCTTTTAGTCTTTGGCCAGCTTGTGCTGAGTCACACCAGAAGGTCCTTGCTTTAAGTTCTACAAGCAACCTGGGCATTGGGTCTTGCTCTGAGAAACGCAGTGGTGGTTCATGACTCCATGCAGGGTGTAAGGGTGTCACAACAAAGCTGTCCAGGTGCTGTGGAGTGCACAGGGCACACTGGCCACTGCTGTTCATGTGCTCAAGTATGCTCAGATCTTTGGGAAGAACAGTGTCACCAAAGCTTGACAGCAATGACACTTCAGAAATTATGCTGCCAGTCGGTGCTGAAGCCACACAATTCATGCATGATTGAATGACAAAGAGCCCACAGTCAAGGTAAACAGGAGGTTAGCTGCTTTTTCATCAGCTTTCTGATTGAGAGACTAACAGGAAGGGTATCTTTATAGTTGACCACAAGATTCCCTAGATTTCCAACTACAGCTTTGCTTATCCAGCACTAAAAAGCCAGACAGAAGATAGACTTGGATGCTGAAAATTGCCTGATGTGTTTTCCATAATTCTATTCTAAATAATGATATCATTAATACCTGCATTTAGTCTTTTCACAGTTATGCCCTGACACAGACGTAAGAACACTATTTTCTTTGCTGTTTTACTGCAGTTAAAGGAAAAAGAGCATCACTTGATGCTCAGCCTAATGCAAATTAAATACCCATTCTGAACATAATGCCAACTATAGATCAAATGTTTGCAGGCAGAACTGAAAAAGAACAAACTGTGTAAGAAAACCAAATTAATCCATCTGATTTAAGGCATGTAATAAATATTCAGACTGGACTTGGGGAGTAAAACAACACATGAAACAAACAATACAATTTCTGACCCCAAAAAATGTTTTCTGAACAGTAATATGACAGCTGATATCTAGAAATGTGTAATAATTTTAAAAAGATGCTGATATAATTAATTGAAACTCAGCATACAATGTATCATCTCATATTGTTGTGCTGCAGAAATACTATTTGAAGACATATTATTAGAGAAAAATAGCTCATATTTTTTACTTTATGAATGACATGACTTCTGTATAAAATCTAACCTGGTTAGACAACCCAGTGCCATGAAAACCTATTAAAGACTAAAAGACTGTCAGCCACCTTCAGGGAATTCAAATCTTTCTAATGAAGTTCCAGTCCTTTTACCTTTATTCATTTTAGATAGTGCTTTTGAAGCAAGTAATTACAGATATTCTTGGAAATGCTTACAGAGTAAGATTCTCCTAAAGGTGAATAAATGTACAATTCAATTCAAATTAGCATATAGGGAAATCTTGAGAATAAAACTCCCACCCTTAAGAAGGAAATTAATTAAACTTGCATTATCTTAACATGTTAGAAAAAAAGGCCTGGAAATAATTGCAGTAGCTTTTAGTAGTTTCCAGGGATCTGAGCATTGCAGTTTTCCATTCAATGCTCAGTATTTTTATTTGGAAGAATACTGTGAAATATCTGTATGTGCCATCTGCAGGTCATGTCCTTCCACTGCTAATAATTTGTAGTTTTTCTGACATCTTCCTATTAGGAGACTTTATTATTTCAAAGTAACTGGAATAAAGCTTCCAGGGAGGAGGCAGAAATATTTATATAATCCCATTTCCTCTACAATAAATTGGCAATTTGTTGTCATATGTGACCGTTAATGAGGAATATAAAGAAATATATAAATCCCCAAAACAAACTATCATGATTTAGCCTTGATAAATACTGCAAAATAAGGAGACTCTCAAGCAAACAAGGAAAGTAAAGCATAAATTGTTTTGTGAAGACATGAAAGAGCCTATGTAACTGGATGAAGCATGTGGATTCAGGGAGACATTTAAACAGGAAAATATACGGTACAGAAAATGTTGCCATTTATTGATCAATAATTATGGGTTTGGCTGCTTGACAGGATACTGGAAAGAAATCCACCAGGAGCATTTAAAGCTGAAAGTGATTATGTAACAGAGACATGTATAAAGAAAATATTGCTCTCATCTATTTCTCAAATATGTGATAAACCTTTGGACACCTTTCTGAATTATTTGCAGCACTGGTATCTTAATTCAGACACCTAATCTAGAAAAATCTAAGTTCATGAGATTTCATCTGACAAAGCTTCTTCGTTCTCCCATATTGTGATGACACAGATGGCATCTGCCACTGGGGCAAGGATGTAGCTTGCATTTGCTGAAAGATGGAGAGATGCAGATTTAGGTGGGGTCAGCACAGGCTACAAATGATCTGTGTGCATTCTCAGGAAACATACTCTTTTTTGGCAGACTGCAGAAAACAGTAAAATTTATTCTATTTTTATCTATTTTGATCACAAACCCTTCATACCAAGGCACCGCCATTTGGTATTGACATGCAGAAAAACTGGGCCATCACTCCCCTAATGGCTTTGAGGTACTGTCATGGTTTAAGTCCAGTTGGCAACTCAGCCCCACAGCGCCCCTTGCTCACTCCTGCCCAGGTCTTGTGGGGTACAGAATGAGAAGGATGATAGTGAAAAAAATCCTGTTTGGGATAAAGACATTTTCATAGGTGAAGCAAAAGCTGGGCATGCAAACAAAGCAAGAAAAAGAATTCATTCACTACTTCCCATGGTCAGGCAGAGGATCGACTATGTCCATGACATCAAGGCTCCAGCATGCATAACAGTGACTTTCAGAACATAAATGCCACTACTTCAAACATTCCCCTCCTTCTTCCACAGCTTTATATGTTGAGAATGATGCCATATGGTCTGGGATATCTCTCGGGTCAATTTGGGTACTGGCTCTGCTCTCTCCCACCCCCCCTGCACCCCCGTCCCACTTGCTTGTGTGGCAGTGTGAGAAGCAGAACAGACCTCGAGGCTGTGCAAACGCTGCTCAGCAAGTGCTAAAACATTGCTGGATTATCAACACTGTTTCCAGCACAAACACAAAAGGGCAACACACCAACTAAGGTAGAGAAAATTAACTGTATCCCTGCCAAAACCAGCACAGGTACAATGGCAGGACATGAGTTTCAGTTATAGGGCTGCCTTGTTTGTCATTGGCTTCCACTTACCAGTGTTGCAGTTCCCACCCTCAATTTTTTAGGAGTTTGCCACTTCCTAGAAAAGTAGAAAGAATGAGTGAGGAAAGAGTCCATTTATAGCACCAGCCTATGGCACAGATGATGCTGGGAATATTTTCTTCTAAAAGAATTAATAGTTATCTGTCAAAGTCAATCAAAGGTCTGCAGTGTTACACACACGGGCTGTTTCATTCCTCAGTTAAGCTGAATCCTGGCAAGACCACATCCCAGAGCAGCAGCCTACACCATGTCTTGTGTTTTTACTGCTTACTGAGCAGAGAAATTGAGACAGGAAAGGCCTTAGTCCTGTTTTGAATTCAAAGAGGATTAGTGAAGGTTAGGAGAAGTGATTGCCTGCAAAATCCACAAGAGCATTCCTCAAAGTGAGGCATCATTCCTATTCTGTTCTTAATGCTCTAATGATTCATTTATGGATATTACTCTTACTTCCCAGGACTGTCCTCTCTCTCCCCCCATCAGAATTCAGTCTCCTGTCCAAAGAAATTATTTTTCTCTGAAAAAAAAATTACCTCTTTATAGGATAGCAAATACTACTGAGACTTCTTTTTAAAATAAAAATGTATAAATTTTGATAATACAACTTTCCACTATTTGGAACTCCATAGTGTCAGCATTTTGGGGAAATTAGTTGATAAACACTGCATATATATATATATATATATAAAAACTTATTATTGGCCAAACCATTAATGGATTTTTAGCTTGTGTGAAGTTGCAGTTTTTGTAGACAAACTGGACTTTGAGTTGATTTGGGCACTTCAGAGAACAAAAGTTAGAGTGAGGACCCTGTTCCTGACTGAGGTGATACAGCCATTCACCCCTTAAAAATACTGTGGAAGCCTCACAGATGAACTTTCTCAGAGGAATGATCCTAACTCTATCTTTGCTTTGGAAGAGGAGCCATCCATAACTTCCCTTCAGTGCATTGTTAGCAAGTTCTGATTTTAGAAGTCAAGGGCATTTCCAGTGTTCAGAATCTGCACATTACTGCTGTAAGTTTATGGCACTGATGTCAACATTCCTATTTTTTTTTTTCACCTGTTCCTTCCCACAAAAGCTGCAGGACTTTAGATTGGGATGCTGTTCTTTGGGATTTCTGCCAAAGGACATTTTGTGAATCTGACAAGTCTTTCAGCCACCCAGACTAGAAGAGTCAGAATGTTGGTAATATTTCACTTATCCTTTCGAAAGGGCTGACAGTTTTTCATATTGCCTTTTCAATACTTTCAAAGATTCAGAGTGGGCTTGGAGAAATCTTCTGAGAATCTGTCTCATAAAAGTGCTGTATAAATGGAAGAAATGTTGATGACCACATGAAAAAAATTGAAATGAGATGAGATATGAATGGTCTTGGGCACAACACTAAGTCAAGACGAAAGTAGCAATTGGAGTCAAAGGAGAGTAAAATTCTTTCAGGACAGAAAAGGGAAAAACTGAGCTAAACAGTATAGTTGACCCAGCAGAGTGAGAAAAGTAAAATGGAAGGGACTGAAATGAGGAATTCAGCCGAGCTCCTCCCTGTGGGTGGAAATGGACAGGCTTACTGAAAATTTTGCACAAAACTTTCTCTTTGGGAGAAAGGAGATAGACTGAGAATAATCAAATACCTATTTCTAACAACTAACATTTCTTTCCCAGCTCTCCAGCTGAACTGTGACTCTACCAATTCCTCCCCTAGGATATAATTCAAAATTGAGAGGATTATTTGAATTATTTTCAGTTTCTATATTTCTACTTGTCTCACTTATAGGCTGACTATAGGAAAGCCCTGATTTGTGAACACACTTTTTAGTCTATTACCATTTCATCTGAAAAGATAAAATGGCTCAGCAGTCCTCTCATAGTCAGTGACTCTAGCTAAGCAAATATTTTAAACATTATTGTTGTTAATACAGGGTTTTCTTTAAGTAATCTGAGCGTAAGTACCAAATAGATCTAAAAACCTATGACAAACAAAATAAAACTAGAATTCTATGAATGAAGGCAAATGAGTCATCAGAGAATGCTTTCTCTTTTTTTGAACTGCTCAATAGACATTGCTTATATAAGTTGAGATATGGACAAGTAAGATGCCATGAAATCATTTTCTGCATCCCCTGAGGCCTTCTGAATCAGGCCATGTTAATGCCATATTTTCACCCTAACCTACCAGGAAACATGTCTAAAAGTAAAGTCTGGCTAATTATGGCTCTTTTCTTCTAAGCACGTAAAAACTGTACAGTGCCACACAAATTGTTTATTATCAGAAGCGAGGGTTTTTCTGTGATGTTAGTACTCATCTAAAATAAAAAATAAAAGACAATACAAAAACAAAAAAGGAAGAGAAAAATTGCAAAAAAATTGGTGAATACAAATACATTCTCAGTCACCTCAGCAATCACAATAGGTTTTAACATGTTCCCAGGTCTGAAGATTGAGTGTTTTTGAAGGGAGGTCTTACAACCAACAAGCTGGATGGAAAAACTGATCTGTGTTTTGACCTGACCTCCACAACTTGATAAGGATGTTGTGTTATAGCACCAGTGGCAGTAGCCTGATGGCTTTCTTTGGTGTTCTCCTAAAAAAATGTAGTTGATTTTGACTGATGGCTTCCTCCCCACAAGTTTATATACACCTTGAGCCAATCAATATCTTTGCTGAGGGAAATGAAGGTTCCAGTTGCAGATAGCAAAGCAGAAAAATAAAAAGCATTGATACAGTGTAAGTCAGGATCTTCCTACTTGGGCATCTGGTTCAGCACATACACTGCTGCACCCATTGGAAAACACCTAGTAATGAACAAATTTTCACTGCTGAAAACGTTTAATTTATTTTAAGAGATTGGTTTCTACTGTTCTACCATTCTACTCTTCTTTGTTGTGAGATGTAAGAAAAAATTCTTCATCATGAGACTAATTTAACATTGGAAAAGGTTAGGCAGAGAAGTTGTGAAATTTCCCTCATTAAAAATATTAAATGCTTGGATTGACAGGGCCCTTGATAACCTGATCTAAGGGCTCCAAGTAAATCTAAAAGAAGCTCTTGGAGCAGCTGGCAGGGAGTGTGGCAGGATGTTGCCAACGAGGCTGGTCAGAGTCATTAAGGCCTATTGGTGGCCTTGGGGTCCTGACAGATTCTGTAATGTGTGACATTCCTAATAAAAATCTACCTTTTCAACTGAATAACATATCACTAAAGATGCTTGGTATTGCTTTTGAATTTATCCTGAAAACTACAAAAAAAATTATGCAGACATGTATGAACACATGAAGTTTTGGGTTTTTTGGTTTGCAATTGAGTTATGACTATATTCTCCAGCCAAGTCCCATGCAGTAGTGCCAGTGAATCCTTTACATAACAAAAAGGAAGACTACCTAGATTCTGCCTTGGTTCAGCCCTCACAACTTTATGTGTTTAGTCAGGATACTTAAATATAACACCTCCACCTCTATAACTGACAGAGAGAAAGATGCACCTTAAAAGGGGATTCCAGTCCACCCAAGCTTTGGATGTCCCAAGGTAAGTTTGGAACACATCCAGGCCATGTGTTCTGTGTGGATTTCTTCATGTTTTGTGTATGACTATTAGCTGTCTTTTTGTCAGGTATCAGCTTTCAAACACAGGAATTCAAGCAGTTGCTGATTTATCAATCCATATATCTGATACATAAGTCAGGGTGGAGACCAGCTGTGTCTTGTAGTCATTCTCCTGCTCTCCAGCTGACTCTCAAATTAGAGGGCCACAGCTAAACTAGTAATGTTCTCATTGTATCAGCAGCTGCAGTAAGATTACATCTAGTGAGMAATCCCTTCTTGGGGCTCCTTACCATTTCATGTTTTGCATACCTTAAGGGAACATCTGGTCACTAATTTGGTTCTGTGTACTTCCATAGCCATTTATAAAACTTCTAAAGTGCACTAGTGACATCCAGGAATGAATATTTCCTGAGGGAAAATGTGTAAAATGTGTTTAGTATAGAATCATAGAATAGTTTGGGTTGGAAAGGCCCTTTAGAGGTCACCTAGCCCAACCCCCCTGCAATGAGCAGGGGCATTTTAGGCTAGACCAGGTGGCCCTGAGCCCCACTCAATCTGACTTGTTTCCAGCGTCTAGTAGATGATCAGGAAAAGGTCATAGCAGAATCAGCCCAGAATGAGGCAGGAACAATCTTTAGGCAGAATACAGTTGACCATTCTTACATTACTGTGGTCATTTTGTATAAAGTACCTAAACACAAGCTGGATTGACTCAGTGTCTGGTCTAGAGTCACTCTATGGTCAAGAAAAGGGCCTCAATTTAAGGCTTTTGAGCTTAAATGCAAGCTGCTTTAGAAGGTTAACCCTAACTTCTGCCCCCTGTATAACACACAGTGTGAATGTGACTTACAATAACTCATGGTGTGATTCCTAAGGAGGTCTTGTGCAAGACCTGCAGCTGGACCTCGATGATCCTTGCAGCTCCCTTCCAACTCAGGAGATTTTTTTTTCATGATTCTGTGATTCTATGACAATAAAGAGGACAGCATGTCACTGTTCCTCAGCCTGATGGAATAAGTCTTGGCCCATGTAAGCAGCTGTCAAGTACAAATATCTGGGACTGCTTTTCTAGGGTCTAAAGAAGATCATTTGTATAAAGATCAGTGCAAGAGGCATCTTTGACACTTCAACTAAATCTTCAGATATCTAAGACTTTATAAACTTGTCTTGGGATAGTATTCTGAAATGTATTATTCACAGTCAGTGTTCAGAAGTTTAGGAATAGAAAATTACTTGAAAGTGTCAATAAGCTGAAATAATATGCAATTTAAATTCTTTCTCGAGTCACTTAGCTTTCTTTTCTGTGTTTTGAAAACCCTCAAGCAACCTCTCGTATTCATGTGGGTGTGCATCTTGTGGGCTATAACTGCACTGATTTTTCTTTGGAGTAAGCTGTTGCCTAGAAGCAGTAGAAGAAGATTTGGTGGTTAAGCTTAAAGCTTCTTAGCTGGAGGAGACAGCCCACACCTTGTAATTCAGGACCAAGAGGATTCCAGACTTAGTCAGGTAGAAAGAGCTGAGATAAAATGCTATGCTCATTTATTTTGTTCCAGAGAACAACACAAGGACATGTCCACATTTAGTAAGCCTCGAACATAGAAAACACTTAAAATTTTTGAACTGTGCCACAGGGACCACCATAAAGCAGGAAAACCCTCTTAGCTTTAAGTGCAGGGAGGTATGATTTCTACCCAGCTGCTGTTCTATCAGAGGTTGTCCCTGCATCCAGTTCTGCTCATGTATTACTAACTAAAGATTTATCACTGAGGTGGCAACCTGTCCCTAACCAGCTTCTGCCCAGACTCCCAAGTGTCACATGCACACAGCAAGGCCAGCTGCCCTCTACAGACAGCTCCCTCCAGACYTGCCCTACCACAAGGAGTCCTGGGGAATCTACAGTGACCTTTAGTCTAAGGGTGCTTATCTGAAAGCAGGAAATAACTAATTCCAGTTACCATTAAATAACAAAGTGATTAATGGTTTGTATTTGCACGGTAGTCATATATCATCGCATCATGAAATAAAGAAGCAATTGCAAACAAGCAGAGGATTTCGGAACAGTTATGGAGAAAAAAATAGAAACTTTGGAACAAAACACTTTGAGGAAACAAAACCTGAGAAACACCTGGAGAGAGTTTCACTCAATCTAAAGCTTATTCATTTCCATTTATCCTGAAATTTAAAATCAAATTTAATAGTTAAGATATTTATTCTGAGTTTTATCATCACCCAGTCAGTTTGGATGACTAAAAAAAAGAATTTATCAGGCCATCAGAGCTAAAAACTGACTGTAAAGAGAAGCTTCCCCCCTTTCACTAGCCTAATTCTTTTTCTATTTCAAGTCTTCTCTCAGCCTAACCTTTACTTGAAAAATGCTGTTCTTGTGAGTCAGCACACCCTGCTGGTAGACCAAGAGAATGTGACTGAAAGAGAAAAAAAAATCCAAAAATAATGCAGGCATGCAATTAAAAGGTAACCAGTTATATATTCTAAGAAAAGGAAACAAATCACAATAATATGTAACCCACCACTATCCAACACAGCAGAGTTAATTCATTAATTCAGTTTGATTCATATCACTATCGCAAAAAGGAGTTGGTTCATAGCCTTAACTCTGTATTGAAGACAACAGCTGTTTCAGAAGGAATTATTTAAAGCACAGAATGTGCAGTGCCTAGGTCCAGCTATCATTATTTCATGCTTGAAAAAAGACAAAGGAGCCTTAAACATATCTTTAGATCCCGTTTTTGAATGTAAGGGGTTGGGGGCAAGAGAAAACTCCCTGAATCCAGCTGTGGCCATGGGGCTCTAGTTCTGCTTCTGATCTCTAGTCAGCCGCACAAGGAAAAGGCCTTTGGGACCTGATGACCATTGCTGTTCTTTATGCTCTGAGTTTAACAGACGAGGAGAMCTTGGTTCAGTGGAGCACCAACCACTGTTGAACCCAGTCAGAAAGAGGTGAGTTTCCAGAATTTACATGATGAAATTCTAGGTAAATATTTGTTATTACTATGGTGAGGTTTAGTTTAAAAGTTGATAATAGCTGCACAAAGCATTATCTATGAAATTGCTGCAGACTTCTATAAAGTCTCCCAGTGTTTCCTGATTGATCTTGCTGTTTGGCCAAGGAGCCCCTGAATCCAAATTCTTTTTGGTCTTATTTGCTGCTATATATATATATATATATACTTATACCACACTTTGCTCTACTTTTGGAAAAGCTAATTCAGTGACATTAATCTAGACTGAAAATGGCTTTGGAAGAGGCAATAGAGGAAAATTACTATAACTGGGAAGATGAGTTGTGCATGTGTTGTAGATATTCAGAAAATCTTTTCTTATATACACTATTTTACATTTTGAAATTTATTTGCAATACTCCATCCAGAGAAAACCAAGCAATTCTATTTACTAAGGACATAATGGAACAAAGTCTCTTATTTGTATGTGTCTGTCCTAAGACCTAGCACACACCCTTCGCACTTATTTCATCCCCATTTTCTCTGTGCCCTTCATGACACTTCAGATTCCTCTTCTTGCTTTATTGCTGAACTCAAAAAGTGGTGGTGCCCACTCCTGCCTGTCCCACGTGATGCTTTGATGCCTGACCAGGCAGTGCACATAAGCCACAGACCTCACGTGGTTTTCAAAACAATAYTGTATAAACAATACCTATTTTCACAAAACCCTTAGGAACAAGATTATCCTGCTGCCACAGCTGGTTGAAAATGGCCAGCAGGTTCAAAAGATTTWAAAAAAAAATGCAGGATCTGATGGACACACAAATTATTAAAAACCATCTATATTATGCAAGTGGAAATAATGACACAAATTCAAGTTAGTAGACAAGGAATGCTTTCCACAATCAAAAGAAAGCAGTATGCTTTTTGATTAGAATTATTCCGTTAAAATGTAAAAGAACTTTGGGCTATGAGAAGGAATTAGCAACTGATTTAAAAATGCAATAACTTTAATGTTGATTTTAAGTGCATGAACCAGTTTTCTAAGCAGCATCAACTTTCAATTATGTTTAGAGCACAGCCAGCCATTGTAACCATTAACATTTTCCTGCTCAATCACACTGTCTGTAACCAGCCACTAATAAGAATTAATGAGACAAATCTTCCTTGATTTAGTTTCAAGGAAACTGCAGGAGTTCTGTCTCTTGGGAGAATTTCATTTATTCACCACCTGTATCCTAAATGAATTTTCTCAATTTTGGAAGACCCAGAAAATCTGCCAGTCTCTTAGCTCCATTGTTCCTGTTCCTTGCATCAAACTTTGCATTCCTCAGGGGCTTTCCTGTTAAATCCTCCTTGTGTATGCAACATATTTCTGAGAGGCAGACCCAGCCTCTTAAATCCTATGGACTCTGAAGGCCACATATGCTGTATGGGTCCTCTGGAGTGAATAATCTGCTGAAACTTGCCAAATGGGTTCATCTGCTTCCAGCAGCTGGTCCAGCCAGACAGTGTGGTGACAGTGAAGAGATGCAGAGCCAGAGCTAACTGCAGAAGTACATGTGGAGAATGAGGTACTCCAACAGAAAAGAAAGCAAGGTTACTTCAAATTATGATTCTGCTTTCGTAATCTTTCAAATAAGCTACAGAGTCTCTTCATCAGTTTAATTCATTGTTAGTACCATTTTAGATTGTTGTTGTTGTTGTTGTTTATATAGATATCTTCTTTCATCTTACACACATCACTTTAAGAGCCAAGAATAGAATGATACCACAATATTACAGATTTCTGTGCTGGTGAGAGCACCCCTTGCTTGACTGTGGCAACGATTTCTGCTGTAATTCAGTTGTTTAGGCTTCATTGCCCTAATCAGGACCAGAAAACTGCATCATCATGTTTGTACTAAAGTGCCAAATTAACTGCCAAAGTGTCTGTGTTGTTAATGTCACAAAGTTTCTCAACTAAATGAAATACTGAAACTGAAAATCATAAAACTTTGTTTGAAAGATGGGTTACTCACCTCTACTAGGAAAAGSTTACTTTGAGTGTTACAGCCTTCTGGCTCTTTAATGAAACAGAATAAATAACACAGGAAAGAATGTCATTTTCCCTGATGTACATGATAGCTCCTGGACATGCTAATGGTATTTACATGTACATTCAGAGACAGCTCTATTCCATGAACTAGAAAACAAATGGTCAAGGGTGTATTTAACAAAAATTCACTAGTACTGCTCACCTTATATGCATTGTTTACAAAATGTCAATTATGTTTACATTTTCTTAAGCCAGAAGACATAAAATAACAAAGGAAGAATGGAAGAAGAAAATTAAGAAAAAAAAAATAGCAATCAATAAATTGGAAAAGCCATGAAAAATATTAGAAAGTAACAAAGAGAAGTTACGAAAGAAGCAAGCTTGTGCTATGACAGGGACCTCTCAGTTAAAATTGATCAGATGGGGAAAGCATTTTCCCAGCACCTTTGGACAGAATTTCACTTTGTATTGAATTTTTTAGTGGTAGGAAACAAACCATAAAACTATACTCTGAAATTGTGAAGGGAAAGAACTGCTTCCATCCTGCATGTCACTTTCACCTGTTATGGTGAGAAGGGAAGATAGGTAAAGAAAAGCAAAATGGAATGGACTGTTGCTATTCACACCACGCTGTATTGCAAACAAAATTAAAAAAACAAAGGTGTCATAGAGCAATCACACCAACCCTCCAGATAGCTTTTTGCCAAATTTGTATTGATAAATGGAATTCTTATTTTTAGGTTCTTGTTGCCATGTACTGAAATACCTCAGCAGCTGAACTAAACTTCTTATGCAAATGAATTAAATTGCAGATTTGGTACTTTTAGAAGAAAGTTGAAGGCAGCTGTTAAAGAAGAAAGAAGCTTGAATTTTCATAATCCATATAAATTCATATGTGAAGGACTTCTCTTTCCATTACAATAACTTCTTAGACTTTCATTTCAGCTACATTCTTATTTTGAAATAATTAAAATCTTATTGCAAATATATTCTTCCTTGAAGTCAGTAATAATGTCAAATATGTGTAGCTTTAATGCTTGCATGTAAATATGAAAATATAGTAAAATACAGTGTGTGTGTGTGTATATAGGAAAGGGTGATAGCACACATTATTATACAAATGGGTGTGATTCCTTCCTAAGCAATCACCCTGAAAATAGCATCATTATAGATTATAAAATGTCCAGATGATAATTTTATTGACAGCTATGCACCCTTGATGTCTGTTCTCAAAATTGCAAATCTGATCCCATCAGTCAGGGTTCATAGGAAGCTGTGGCATTTAATTTCATACATTCTCCTCTTCCACTACACCACTCCTCTTCATTTGCTAAGCCCCTGTACTGCATCTTAAATTTAATTAACCATGAAGTCTTTTCTATGGTAAGACTGAATCTTGCATCTGACCAGTTATACAACCTTGACCATAAGCCCACATTTCCTCTCTGTGTATCTGGTGAATGATTAGCACATGCTGATCTTCATCAGTATGCTGTAAAGGGTCCCACACTGCCTTCTAATGTTAATATTCCTACATTATAATGTGGTACTGTCTGTTTGCCTCTGGCTTTTAATTTCTTTAATAAAATGGTAATGCGTCATGTTAATTTTGTGGTTGTATAATTGTCTCAGGATGTGACTAGCAATTTCTTGACTATGATTTTTTTCATAGCAAAATGTACATTTACTGAAAACTAAATTGTTCCTGAGAATCCTGTAACCTAAAAAAATGGAGAAAACATTAGAAGGTAATGTACTGACCCTTTTTCAAGGGAAAATTCTCATTTTCCACTTAAAAATGACTGGCTTAAAAAGCACAGTTGATTTATACTTAAAAGGCCATGTTTTGAACCTATTGAAACAAGTTACTTTAATACTAATGATTTGGCCTAAATATAGTTCTAGTCAACTGAAAACATTTATCTCAGGAATATCTTCAATATTTTAATTTTCTTGTTCCAGCTGATGGATGGTAAACCTCACACACTGCTGAATGGGGAGCCCTCTTCCTCAGTGACCATGTTTCCTTACATTTCAAGACTTCTTTGGCATGTTTGATGTTGTCCTTTACCGCTGCTTGCAAAGCCTGGTGATATCTTTAGTGTGAGTGCCATGTCTGACTGTTCCCATCCTGTGCTTGGATTACAGAACACTCCTAAATTTTTATCAGCTTGACCTGATGTCCAGCCACCACCACCCCTCTTCATTTGACCTCAGCAGAGACCACAGAGACCTATGGTCTTCCAGATGTTCTGAGTACTTTTATTTGTATAGATAGCATCACTGGAAGGTGTAACTCTGACTTCTTTTCTAAGTGAACCACATGCAAACATGTGCATGTGAGCCACAAACTTTTTTCTCCCTGAGTTGCAAGATGGAGCTGTAGAGTGTGTTGTTCACCAGTGGCTACCATGGAGCTGGGCTGTACTGCAAAGAGGGCCCAGACACAGAACCACAGGATCACAGAGTGGGTCAGGTTGGAAGGGACCACAGTGGCCCAACCTCGTGGCTCAGAGTCATCCCAACACACAGATTTCTGTCCAGATGGTTCTTGAATATCTCCAGTAAAGGAGACTCCACACCCTCTCTGGACAGTCTGTTCCAGTGCTTGGTCACCCACACAGTAAAGCAGTTCACCCTCATATTCAGGAGGAACTTCCTGTGCATCATTTTCTGCCTTTTGCCCCTTGTCCTATTGCTTGGCACCATCAAGAAGAGCCTGGATTCATCCCCTTGGCACCCTCCCTTCAGATACTGATAGACAAAGATAGATGAAGTCCTCTCTCATCTCTTCATGATACTTAACACACCTTTCCTTGTGAGAAAGATGCTCCCTCCCTCTATCATCTTTGTAGTTCTTCACTGGACATGCTCCACACATCAGGCACGGCCTCACTAAGACTGAGTAGAGGGGCAGGATAACCTCCCTCATCTTGCTAAGGCACCCCAGGATACCATTTGCCTTCTTGGCCACAAGGGCACTGCTGGCTCATGGACAACTCATGTTCCACCAGGACACCCTGGTTCTTCTCCACAGAGCTGCACAGGCTCATAGGTCAGTCAGAGAAAAGTGCCCTGATTTCTACCTCAGCAAATGCATAAAATCACTGATTGACATAACCCTTGCCCCTTCCCCCAGACTTCACCATGTCCTCTAGCTTATTTTGCCTTTCAGTTTATCAGACTCTGTGTCCTAGTAGCCAAATGCTCACTGTGATTGCTCGTGTTGAACATCTAGGACTAACCCTGAAAAATACAGAGCAAGATTTTGTTACTAATTTATGTGGATTGAATCAAAAGAATAATCTGCTAGAGAATCAGAGCTGTTCTGACCCACAAGACCCACCCTCTCCAATGTGAGGTACCTAAGTCTTCCCAAAGCTGGTTGTTCTTCTATTATCTGCTGTGTGTGTATTAAGTTTAACATTTCCAGTGTGAACTTCTTAAGGTATGACACTTCATCCCCTGCAATAAAAATCTGAGTGCAAAATCTGCAGAAACTTAGAAGTCTGAAATTGCTTGCTGCCTCCTCAGGGCACATATGTGAATGCTAGTTGATTTGAAGAACAAAGGACAAAATGCCATTAGGATACAGCTGACTGATTCCATAGTCAAAATCTAGTGGTTTACAATGTGCTTATGTTTCTAAATCAGTATTGCTGTCAGCGAGGAACAGCCATTTCAGCATTCAGTATAATTTAAAGCTGCTAAAGGACTTTTCTTTGATGCTGTGGTTTCACTATGCCATTTTTAGGAAGCAGTTATGTTTCTGATTGTACTTTTTTCCCTTGATTGGGCAGGGCTATTTCCGCTGCACTTAGAAACCTTGGTATTTTTGCTGATGTTTGGGGCTAATGCTTAACAACAGAGTTCTCACAAAAATCCTGAGACCAGATCCCATTCCACCTGCAAACTCACCATGTGAAATTGCAAAACATTTTTCTATTTCTAGACTCATTGCAAGCCTCTCAATTTTCTGTGGGACTGATGTGAGAAAACCCCAACAAGTTACCCAAAAGAGAACATTATGGAGGACTGGGCTGCAAATGGACCACCAGGAAACCCCTTTCATTGAGGATTCCCACCAGGAGACAAGTCACCTCAAGGGTGTATCATGCTGTTGTCTTCTTCAATATGACTGGCTAATTAATAACTGTGAAATTAAGCATCATCACCACCCTAGTTGTCAAGGCAATGCCTTCATCAGTAATGAGAAAAGTATTCATGGGAGCCCAAAGTTAGACATGAAAAGATTCTTGCCTTGGTGTCCCTGCTCAGCCAGTACAATCAATTGCTAGAAATTCCCCAGAATATCAAATACTCATTCAGAAACCAAAAACAGCTACAACAACAAAAGCAAAGTCATCTCCCCCTCCATAAAACAGATCCCAACAACTTCAAGGGACAGTGTTAAAGACAAAAAGCCTCAAGAAAGCTGAGCATTCAAAGAAGTGTGCTTTGTCAAAATGGAGCAGAACATGACAGGAACAAAAAATGGCTTCAGTGTGAGTGTAAGGAACTGGATTATTTAGGGTAGAATCACAGTGAAACTCAAACTCCAAGCTGGAGGCAGGAGAGTAGTCTTGGAGGGAGATTAATAAAATGAAACATGATTGCTCTAAGGCTTACAAGGTGAATAATATATTAGGTAATTAAATATAAAATTAATCTCACGCATGAAACAAGGAAAAGCAGAAGCCACTGATAGCACTGAAAGTTAATAACAAAGTTCTCTGAAGTAGTTACATAAAGTTACATGAAGGGGTCAGACAAGGTGATAAATAACCATGGGAACTTCCTTCCCACTTCACAGGCGCACTTCAGGTTTTCCTAAAACATTGTCCATCAGCGATGTTGGTGAGATGAAATAGCAAATAATCCTTGACAAGAACAGCTGTGGTGTAGATGAGCTGGTGGTACTTTGTAGCGGAGCAAAATTTGGTTTTCAATGTTTTATATACTTTGTAACATGTTCATATTGGTTTGTCCCAA
>QVAJ01000089.1:1187865-1233272 GCA_003546035.1 Mixornis gularis
AAATTCTGGGGAAAAGGCCCTGGGATTCGTCTGGGTACATGAGTGACACCTTCTTCCATTGTTGTGTTAAGTTTCTGTGTTGGGCTACACCCCCCCAATCCTTGGTCATTGGTGCTGAGCTCCTTGCTGTCTGGGACCCGCCCCCACACTTAACTGGGGCGCTTTGTCTCTCCCGGCGCTCTTGCTCCGGGGGTTCAGCCCGTCCACCAGAGCTCCTGAACCCTCTGCCTCCCTGAACTGACATCTGCACGTGGGAGGTAATAAAACCTTCTAGAACCTAGCAAGAGCCCGCTCTTTTCTTCCACGCCGCAATTCCGCGCTGCAGCCTGAGATTCAGGACCAGCAAACACCTGACATATAGAGTCCGTGGGGCAGGCTAGCCGGTGAAGCAGCCCCCAGAAAGCAGACTTCTATAGTACATTAAGCTGCCTGGGCAGTGGCCAGCACTGGAGCTGCAGAGAGAGGTCACCTGCTGAACACAGCCACAAGATCCACACTGAACACACTGAACAAGGAGCTTTCCTTCTTCTGGCGCTGTGCATGGAGGCAGTTCCCCTTCTGCTCAGGGGCACTTTGTGATTGTATGGCCAGATAAAAGCCCTTCCTGCTTTGTTTGAAGTTCCTCATTCCTGGACCCTTATTGCCTCCTTAGTCACATACAGTCACCTGTCTCTGTGACCCCCTTCCTGAACCAGACTTTCACATGATGCTGTTTAAATAGAAGAAAAACATGGATGGGATGTTAGAGAGCTAAACAGGTGTATAACCACACACAGCAGAGGGGAAGGCAACCTGCAGAGGGGAAAAATGCCTGGAGGAGGCAGGAGTGACTAGGGTGAACATCTTTCTATCTGCACTTCCAAGGTACCTGGACAACTAGTTGACCAAAATGCCAGAGGCTCCCACTGGACTGGTGCTGTACACTCTAAAATCAATAGAGTCCTGTTTCCAAAGTACTGCCAACTGAAAAAAAAAATAATAATCTCCACAATTCCAAAGCAAAGCTGATGCTTTTTTAATATGTGACTCAGAACAACAGGGCATTACTTGTGGTCATGATCTGATGATCAGTTTTAAGCATGGCAGTGACTAGACTTTAACACCTATTCTATGAATACCTATGTTATTAACACTTGTTCATATCACTTATTTGCTCTTCATGCTCCGTTAAGAGTATGGATATCTCTCTTTATAGCAAACACATTAACAAAGGATCCAGCAGCTGTTAGCCCTTATGATTCAAATTTCCCCTTATTTTCTTATACAAAAAATGTAAACTATTGATTAGGGATGATAACAATCCTGTAACAGATTTCAGAGGGCCATAGCCTTTTGTATTCCTGACTTCACTTTCACAAAGTAGTCCTGCAGGCAACTTGCAGTCTTAGAACACATAACTGTTATATAAAAAACACTATTTTTTGTGTACAACTCATCATTGCAGATGCTGACAGTACACAGCTTGACTTGCTGCTTTCTTCATTACCTGTTTTGTTGCTAGGAAACTTTTGAACAAGACCCAATACACCATTCAGCTTATTTCCTCAGTGCTGTTGTATAGAAGAGGACCTAAGCTGATCATTACTTAAACGATGCCCTCCAGTTTTGGGGATTTTCACATGGCACTGCTAGAAGCAGGGGATATGTGCTATACAACAACATTGGTTATGTGTATGATCAGATGTCCTAAAGTGGAAGAAAAAGAAAGGCAGGATTCACATCCAGTTTGAATTTTTTGCACAGCAATCTCATTTGTCTGGAGAGTGAAAATGCATCTGAATTGTTCTTGGCCTCTTCATTTGGGCAGCACTATACATTTTATATTTCCATTATTTGGACTACAGTTTGAGGTATGGCCCCAGCCAGAATGACCCCTTCACTGTGCCCTTGTTTTGAACACCTTATAGTCTGACACTGGGTTGACTTTTATTGGAAAATTATGCCTTTTTCATCTTTTACTGGCCTACTGAAGAGATCTTGTCTGGTGATTAGGGAATACAATAAACCATTGCTGACAAGGAGGCTGTCACACTCTGTAGACTAGAGTGCTCTGGATACTGACCCTCAGCTGCCGTGTAATTTTCCAGTGGCATTGCTCCTGTGCTTTCCAACGTGAGTCACCTAAGCTAGCAGGAAGATGGGCCTGCTGAAGAGCCAGAAAACCAAGAGTCATGAGGGGGTAACAATTAGAAAGATTTCTGTTCCTCTGTTCCTCATAGTGGTCACTGAGAAAGGCAACAGCTTCATTGGAGTATTCATACAAACTCATATAGTTAAAACTAGCTGAACTTTTCTGTACCTCAAATATTGTCAGTGATTTTGTTTTATTCCTTCACATTTCCTGTGAAGCTAATTTAAATACCTGGTGCACAACTTGTGCTTGAAACAGCTTTCAAAAATAGCTTTCAAAAATGTACAGATTTTCTACTAGGGTCACATATGCAGCGATGTCCCAGAAGCCATAAAAGCAACATGGTGACACAGTTTTACTAAGTACTGCACTCCAGGAAAGTCAGGGAGGAGGGATAAATAAAAACGAGGTTTGTCTGCCCCACAGATGTGCACAGATCCTGAAGATTTTACTCTTCTAACATTTGGATGAGCCAGATAAATTCAGAGAGGCAGGATGGTGTGACGCATTGGTGTGATGATTTGGGAAAGGCTTCCCACCTTCCATTTCCAGCACAAATCTTCAGACAGGTCAGAGATCAAGTGAGTACTGAAGCTGCCAATCTCAGCTGCGTGGAACTGCTTATTTTGGACCAGATTTAAGAGTACAGAATGTTTTCTGTCCCCAAAGGGTACTTTGCTATGCCAGTTCCAGGTCTTCCATCTCATAGAGTTATCTGCCATGTCATTGGAAGTCCTTAACCATGCAGCTCAGAATATCCAAGTTTTTCACCATCTATCCTGAGGTGCTCACGTATCCACAGAGGTTCTTTAAAATGCTGAGGTTCATTGCAGATGCTGGTTAGGGATAAACTTACTAAGATTACTTTTCTCTCTCACTTTTTAATTTCATGCCATCATAACTGTAACATCAGCGTTCATCRTACATAAATTACATAAACTTTGAAACAGCATCATCAGCAATGATTCTTTAATGTTCAGTGTTTCACTCTGTATACCTAAAATTCTTCTGAAACAGGTGTTGTTGGATATTTTTTTATGTTTTATGTCTCCATCTAAATATTCATGTTGCACTGCCCTTTGAATTTGTCAGAATTTGTATGTGTCTTCCTCTCAGGGAGTGTAATATTCCATTATCTTAATACATAACATTACCATTATAGCAACATCTCTATAGCAACATAACTTTGCTTCGTGCTTTGTAAACCAGTAGTGTTTGCTACAAAACCTTGCAAAGTAATATATTGCAAAGAAAAGGAGGAATGAAACACAAGAATTAACACAACAACCAGATGATGAAATCCAGTATTCCAAAGCGACTAACTAGGCAAGAAGTGAACACTAACCTCTGGATATTGGTTCCATTTCATATCAGCTTTTCAAAAATGCTTTTTTATTCTGAATTTAATTTAGAACAAAATAGAAACAGAATTTTGATGCAAAAATATGTTCTGGCATTAAAAATTACGATTTTTGTGGATATAAAAACCTGATATTACAGGTCAGTTTGTGACAACATTTCAGGTGTTTTGCAATAACTAACCATTCCAGCTAGGTCCACGGAAGGCAGGGCAGCACAAGTGAGGATATGCTGTACTATATATACATATACACACATTCAGTATAACATATACATACATGCAATAACAGAAGTATTGATTGGAGAGAGTTTTTAGTTCAAATTTTGACATGAAGCAGGACCATTGCCAATACAGGGTAAGATCACTTCCCTCCATCTTCTCGCCACCATTCTTTTATGCAGCCCCTACCAGTACACAAGTACTCCATAAAGGAGTACACTCCATTATCTCTGCTGCAAATTAACACTGTCAAGGAAAACATTTAAAATTGCAGGCAGTTTCAGAGGACTTGCTTTTAATGGTTCAACAAGTACATCACACGTGCTTTGTTTCCCTTCTCTTTGATTTTCTTTTTAGTGGCAAATTGCATTTTCAGTGTTACATTTTAATAAGCTGCTTTTTACAAATGAATAACATCAGGTTCCTCTGTATTAGAGAGAAAGACAAAACCACAGAGATAAAACCATAGGTGTTTGAGGTGATTCATTTATTCTGAAGAAGTTTTTTCACCTGCTTAGATTGTTCACATTTTAGCTTTAAAAAAGGTGAATAGTGTAATGTGGGTGTCAATAACAGCAATGGAGAGCATTTGGATGCTCCTTTTCTAAAAGAAACAAAATTTAGTCTTTAAACACAGGCAATTTTTAAATTCTGGCTTTACAAATCTAAAGAAGCCCTTTGGATGATTGGTCAGAGTGCAGGATGCAGGGGGCTGGGGAATTACTTCCCCCTGAATTCCATGTGTTAAACATCTGAGACATGAATGACAACTCTACAGCCTCCTAAGTTGTCATCTGGATAAAAAATGCTTCCAGTCCTGACTTCTGACATTCCTTTGTCAGGATGCTTTTTCAGGTTACCCAGGATGTGGATTCAGTAAAACACTTGGTCTCACAGTTTGGTGTGGTGACACAGCTATGTTGGGATGAAAGGTCATGGGTGATCCCAGCTGGCAGTTTGAAAGAGAGCTTCAGTCTTCTTTGAGCAGCAAGACTAAAAAGAGAAGATAAGGCAGCAAGACTCATATGTTTTCTTCAGCTGTAGTTAAGGAAATTTCTTTACATAAGTCATTGCCTTAAATCATTGCCAACATAGTAATTATTTTCCTTCACATATGAAACATATTGTTAAATATCTCACCATTATTTTCTAATTGCTTATTAGAAGGTAAAAATTATGATTCCTGCTTTGAATCCTTCAGTTTAACACACCCTATCATTTTCTCAGTTGCACACATAATTAGTGTAGCTTGGTTTCATCTTGTCCTACAGGAAGATCAAACAAATCACACCGGGCAATGCACCTCCTCCAGAATGGTCTATATATACCTTACTGGAAATAAAAACAATGTAGGACTTTTGTGTGAGAAAATAAATGTATTTAGTACTTTTATGTGACAAACTTCAAATCAGCATGGTCTGGAATATTAAATATGCTGTGCACAGGAGACCAGACATTATTCTAACTGAACAAAGCACAATCAGCACATTACATTACTAACAAAAACTAAGAAACAGCAACTTACAGTGCAAAAAGACTTAGCCTATTAATTTCACTTAAATATGTCAGGAAAGGAAAGAGCCAACTGAGAGTGCAGAAAAAGTCAATTTTTTTTACAAGGCCACATTCCACAGTTAGTTGAGGGCACTGGTGAGGCACATGCACTGCATGGGGTCTCTTCTAGATGTGATTACTGTCCCTTGGGAAGAAAGACAGCATGTCCCTGCTTCTGCTGGGATTCTTGTTAAGTATTTCTAAGGTCTTATTAAATATTTACATTTGAATGTGATTCTGAAAACTATCCTTACCTCAGATACTCTAGTGGCTCTCACATTTAGCGGGGAGACCTGCAGGTGAAAATGAGCTGAGCTCCAACAAAAATCTTCAAACTATTTAAGCATTTCACTCAAAGTATCACATGAGACCAGCCCTCGCAACATAACTTCCAGGAAGAAGATTGTTTGCTTAATTAGGACCTACATGGATGCTACAAACTAAAGGATGCAATTAACTTGTCTAACTTCTCTCAACCTGCATAATTTGTTTCTTTCATATTTAAATGCATTTCAGCTAGTAGCAGACAAAAGTAGAATCATAGAATTGCTTAGGATGGAAAGGACCTCTAAGATCATCAAGCAAACCTAACACTGCCAAGTCCACTAATAATCCATGACCCTAGGTGCCACTTCTACACATCTTTGAAATACCTCCAGAGATGGTGATTCCACTATTTCCCTGAGCTACTTATTCTGGTGCCTAGCAACCCTTTCCATGAAGAAATGTTTCCTAACATCCAATCTAAACCTCCCTTCATGCAACTTGAGACTATTTCCTTTTGTACTGTCACTTGCTACTTGGGACAAGAAACCAACCACTACCTTGCAACAACCTCCATCACAGCAATAAGGTCACCCTTGAGTTTCCTGTTCTCCAGACTAATTTCTTCAGGAGAAAACTGTGGGAGATGGTATCAAAGCTTTTACTGAAGTCCAAGCAGACACATTCGCAGAATTTCCCTCATCCACTCAGATGGTCACGTGGCATAGAAGAACAGGTTGGTCTAGCAGGATCTGGCTTTCACAAACCCATGCTGCCTGGGTCTGATCCTCTACTTCTCCTGTACATGGCATGTGAAGGCACTCATGATGATCTGCTCCATGAGATTAAGTCAGACTGAGAGGCCTGTAGTTTCCTGGATCCTCCTTCTGATCCCTCTTGTAGATGGGTGTCATGGGACCTCCCCAGTTAGCCAGGATTGCTGGTAAACRATGGAAAATGGCTCCCTGAGCACTTCCGCCAGCTCCCTCAGCATCCTTGGCTGGATCCCATCCAGCTCCATTGTCTCGGGTTATAGAGTATATTCAATTTCATCTGCTGAAAAACAGTTGGGGGCGGGTGCCTTTTGATAATGGCCCAACTGGTTAATACCAGGTAGGGCATTGTTCTTATCTTTTTCCATGATGGGCCATTAACACTCTTCCCAACACATACCCACATTCTATCATACCTATTGTGAGATGCTGCACCCAGTGGGAGGAGCCAGCCATTCTTACCTGGATAAAGCTGAAACTCAGGTCCAGGACGGGGCCTTGCTTCATCCGATTACCGGAGGAAGACTAGACCCTTCTCAGGACTCATTTTTTTTGCTACTGGATCATTTCTGCCTCAGCGGAGCCGTATCTGCCATTCCAGGAGGACTCACTTTTGGACTGCTTCCGACACCCTGACTAACAGGGTTCAGGTTATAGCTTTGACTCTGTCAGGGCTTTCCAAAATTGTTTGTTTGCTTGCTGGGTTGGTGGGGTGGTTTTGTTTTCTTTTGTTTTGTTTTTTTCTCTACCACATTTGTATTCTTATATTCCTAGTAAAAGGCTGTTATTCCTATTCCCAAATCTTTCCCTGAGAGCCGTTAATTGCAAAATTATAATTTGGCGGGGGGCGAGGGGCCTATATCCTCTATTCTAAGGGGAACCCCAGTTTCCCTGGCAGACACCTGTCTTTCTAAACCAAGACATCCATAGACTTCTGTGTGTGTCTATGTGTTGCAGCATGTCTCTGACCATTTCTCCTTGGATTATGGGGGCTCCATTCTTCTACCCATACCTGTCTTTCAGCTCCGGAAGAGTTCCAGCCAAAATTCTCTGGTCAGCTGGGCTGGGCTTCTTCCCTGATGACTCAGCTTTCAACACACGGGGTCAGTCCACTCCTGTGCTTTTAGGATCCCCTTCTTGAAGAATGTCCAACCTTCCAGGACTCTTGCCACACAGGATTCAGTCCCAAGGGACTCTGACAATATATCTTCCTAGTAGAGTCTGCCAAAATCTGCTCCACTTCCCCTCTTCCAGAGGGGTAAGGGCTTGCAATTCTTGTTGAAATCAAGTGCTCAATACATCACAAAATCAAGCCAGAGATACCTCTTTGTTTCTTACAGAACTTGTCTGAGATTCATGTGAGGAAAAAAATTCTGTGACAAGAGTAGAGAAAATTCTTATCAGTAAAAGTGCCAAGTATCCAATTAAAAATATATATGTTGGTGATATTTATGATAGAAATAATGTTCACTGGAAAAAAAACCCACATAAATATTTCAAAGAGCAGCTATGCATCATTAAACAGAATTAATTGACTGCATGATGTCTGTCTGCTGTGAAATTTCTTGTGCTATAGGTCCAAATTTTCAAGATGGCTTGAGAAAAAGTTAACATTTTAGTTATGAATAGAATTTATTCTGTTACATTTTACAGCAAGGGTAAGATATAACTCACAATGGGACTTAAGAAAAGCCAGAACAAAAGACAAAACTTCAGAAGTATTGGAGTGCAGCAGCACAACCTAGAGTCTGATAAGGTCCTGGTGCATTGGGAAGGCTGAAAAAATCAGCAAAATAGGTTAAAAATTCGAAAGTAAAATATAAATTTCAACTTCAAAATATGTAGGTTTATTTTTAATATTTACTTCATAGGACAGAGATATTTGTCATTTAATATCACATGTGGCCATTAATGATTGTATCTATGATTTGGTTATTTATTGATTGTTTTTTGGAGGTATGACATGGTAGCTAGTCTGAAGTGGATTTCCAAGTGATATATCCTAGAAATAAAAGTAAAACCCACCAGGAAACCAGAATGGAGTTTGAAATTCACTGTGGGTGTGGCATCCTGTGGGTCACTGCGATAGGTCTCCGATGGTGAGGTTTTTGTAAAGAAACAAAACACACACATGTCAATGGTGAAAACAGATCATCACCCTGAGGTGCATATCACTACCTCACAGGCAAAACAATCAACTGGAAGACATAAGGAGACAGAAAAATGTGCCACAGAATAGTTCCACTTATTCACATCACTTTTCAGACACTCTTGGCTAAATTTGTGGTGTCTGTGGATTTCACCGCTTAGTACAAAACTGGTGGACTTTTTTCTAGAGATGTCTCCCAGAGCATCCTGGGCTAAAGCTGGTTTTCAGAGGACTAAACAACAAAGACCACAGGGGAAGGGGAAGGAAGGGAAGGTTCTTTAAGAAAAATGTGAGCTGTTATGTAGAGAGGATCAGTGCTTCCATGACAGCATCCTTAAAATGCTCCCACATCCAAGGGCAAACTCACATCAAGCTGCAGGATAAAGATTAAACACAGACCAATCCACCTCTGATTAAACAATCTCTGGGACAACTTTAAGATCTACTAGGAAGTGGGAAAGATTGTAAACATTTTCAAAAGATTGGAGTGTATGCCGCTTAAATAAATTTAATTAGTTATGAGTTACACCAGGACCAAAATATCCCAATCTGCTGATTGGAGCACCTTGAATTTTTCTTAGTGCTGTCATCTTTGTCTTGTCTCACAAAGTTTAAATTACTCTCTTAATCCACTTGGCTACTTTTTGATGCAGTCAATATTTACTCTGAGGCATTCTGAAGTGTAGGTGACTCTACGTTTAGATCTTTGTGGTTCAAGAGGAGCATATCCTGTATAGGCAAGGCAAAGTCCTGATAAAAATCAATCTTCTCAGCCTCAGGAAGGTAGTTAAATGTAAAACTCTCATAAAACTGTATGTGAGCTACATCCAGTAACTTTGGAGTAAAACTGCCCAAGTGATCCAGATCTGAGCATTCTAACAATAACAGGAGTCTTTCTGCTGACTGCATTGTATTCCCGAAAATCCTGAAAGATTTGTGTATACATAAAACTATGTGTTTTAACCATGCATCTTAAATATCTCAAATGTTTTAAATATATTTTTTGTACCTGTAAGTTAATCTCATTTAAAATTTTAAGAAAGAGCTATAAACAGCTTCTGAATCACTATGATGGTGACAATGAGCAATGGATTCAGAACAACCTTGTAGTTAGTCATTTTGAAATTGCTTTGTTCCTCACAGCATTATTTTAAAATCATGGGGAGAGTGGTGCCAGCAGAGTGTGCCATCTATCTATTTAAGCTGTGTGAAGATGGGTCCCAATCAAAGTTCCATCAGTGTATATTTGCCTTTAGAAAGCAGAGTGATACCATTCAAGGAGAAATGTGGGACAACTGTTGATAAAATATGAAAGTTAAAAATACTCTGGTATTATTTTGCCACTGTGCTGTAAATGAGACCTTCATTTAATTTAACAATTAAAAGGCATTTGAATTTATGGAAAATATACTATGCTTAATGTGAGATACACCAGACTGCAAATTTTACAGCAGATTAATGCAGCTCTGAAAATTAGTGAGATTCTGTTGGCATAAACAACAGAGTACACATAACACATTGAAAAATTTAGAGATATAAGCCAGCTGCATTTGATTTCTGTGAGCACTGTGTTGACTTTTTAAAATGTATTGCTTTCATTTATGTAAAAATAGAAATATACTTTATTTTGTATGATATACATCTGGAAACAGAGTGCGAATAAAACATTTCCAAGCTGCATAACTGACTTGGGGTGGGTATATAATTATCTTGATGCTCCCAAGCTCAAGGTCTTCTGTTTTATTACTCAGAACTTCAGAGTCCTTATCAAAACAAGGATTTGGGCATCATCTCAGTCTGAAAACATTATCTTTCCCTTTCCCTTTCCCTTTCCCTTTCCCTTTCCCTTTCCCTTTCCCTTTCCCTTTCCCTTTCCCTTTCCCTTTCCTTTCCTTTCCTTTCCCTTCCTTTCCTTCTTTGAAGTACTTCAATCCAGATGTCCTGGGCTACCACACACTGATAGTTGTGTCTGGTTGATGTCTTGGTTTCATAAATGTGCCCTCACCATCTAATATTTAACAATGGCTCTGCTGCACTACAGGATGTATAAAGGCATAAAGCAGTGACTGCTCAATAGAGCCTTCAGTCTTCCAGTGCCTCAGTTCAGACATAAAAAACCATCTAAAAATAGTTTCAAAGCAGTCAGAGCCCAGCYATTTCATGCCATACCCATTACAGAAATGTCCTTCTTGCCCCCTGCTGCTGCCAGGACCATCTATTCCCAGCAGCTGCCATCTGGTGTGTTGATGGCCCATTGGAATTAGTCAAGGGCAGAGAAGTCAGACTTTTATCACTAACAATTGCAATGTGGTTTTTGTTTCCCAGAGGTCACCACTGAGACGAGGGTAGTTGTTTTCACATGACAGGAAGAAGATGGGCATGGTACYTTTTTGTTTCACCTTTTGTTTGTTAAGTACGGGCTTATATTGGAGACATAATGTATGATGTGGGATTTGTCACTTCTGCCCATGGGTAAAGCTGCAATAAACTAAATTAAAACCATGCACTTTAATCTAATCAAAAACTATGGGAGATGCAAACATCTTCCAAGGGTGGCAATCCATCCCCCTCCAGGTGATTTCAGAGCTTCTTCAAAAACCCCAGAACTTGAAAGTCATTTATGCACCCAACTCATGTCCTGACCAAACACCCCTGTCAGCCAATGGCTTGGTACACACTGTATCTGTCATCAGAAAAGACACTGGCCTACTCTTTAATTTCAACCTTTGAAAATACTTTAAAGACTAAAAGTCTCCCTAGAAAGGCAGTGAAGTGTGACAGGAAGAACTTAGTAGCTTGACTTTTGCAGAATTTTTTAGTAGACCTGTATTGTCAGTGATTTCTTTTCTTATTGTAATTCTCATTACGATTTTCACATCACTTCAAAATCAAGCTTTCAGCTGTAAATGTGTTGTGGGTGGCTGATTAAATAATCTATTTCTACAAAAATTTTTATAATAAATCTTGAATCTTTATCTTCCAGGTACCAGAGAAGGAGCCCCAAAAGACAGAAAAGCCCCAAAAGAAAATGTGTCTCTTAAAAGGATCAGCAAGAAAACCATTCAACCACCAGCTCACTAATAAAACAAATACTTTCATTATTATTCATGGAGGAGCAAAAATCCTGCCGTAAATCTGCAGACCTTGCTCTGCATCTCTTAGCATGGATCGAGAGGATATACATGCTATTTACAGGAATTAAGAATGGAAGGATCAGATTTCACTTTATTTTTATCCTTTACTTATAATTTAAATGATTGCACATCTCAAACAGACTTGCACAGGCCTTAAATAATGTGTGAACTATCCATGCAAATAATTTGTCCATTAAGTGCAAGTGTATTCCCAAATGAGGGATAAATTTATTTTTGAATAACAGTTATGCTGAGAGGCTTGTTAAATAGGGGAAGTGCGTAAACATGGTTAAAGTGCYAACACAAATCAGAAATGTAGAGGAGAATTAGGACACCAAACTGTGACTTTGAACAGAGACTGAGGCAAAATCTAACGTGGGATTAAGATTTACATTTTGTAACAGGCCTTCAGCCTGTGTCAGCCATTGCTGCTTTCCTGCAGGTTTAGTCATTTGTGCCTGAACTTATGCACAGCCATGGCTTGGCAGAGATTTGGTGCGATGACCTATGCGAACAAATATTTTTCCACAAGGGAATACCTTGTTCAGAAATTAGACACAAGGCAAAAAGGAAACAAACTTTGCCCTTTAAGTCAAGGATAGGTACAAATGCTTTGATGTAGTTGTTAGTGCATTCTGCTGGAAGTTTCTCAGTAATGATTAATAAAGAGAAAAATAGAGACTTCATGATGCTGATGAACACAAAAAGAGGATAATATGCATGAAGGTGTTTTTTGTAATCTCTTAGAGAAACATCCCCTATGCTACATGTTAATGTTAGTGGATATCTCTCAGAGAAACTAGACATGCAGTGCAGACTTTCCATCCAGCTCATGAATGGTAGCTCATAAACAATAGGTGGAGAGAGCAACTGGAAGGGATGGTTTGTCAGGTACGATTCTGATAAAAAGCAGATAATGCCTCTCAAAGTAGAAGGTAAATGAGGTGAGAATGGCCATTAAATGGAGTTCATGGTCATTAGGGTAGAAGAAATGAAAGAAAAGCCTGAGTTACAGATTTCAGAGAGGCAAACACCATTAAACTCCGAGGATTTCTTTATAATGCCTTCCCTCGGTGCCAAAAGAAAAAGTTAGAAGGAAATAAGAATAATAAGTAATTATTACTAAGGGCAAGTGTTAATTATCTAGTTGTGGAGGGGCATAAGAAGTATAGTATAAGATCATTTTGACAAAAAAGTTAACAATCATGGAGTTCAGTTATAAGGCAAAAACAAAAAAAAAAGGATGTGTCGCCCTAGGTTTTCTTGCTTTTAAGTGCTTGTAACTTTGTACTGCAGATTCTCACGCAGCTTCATGTAAACAATGTGTATTTTTAGAATGTTTACATATTTCTCCTCTGGGAGGAGAAATGTGATTGATGGTGATGTCCACCATCCAGGTTAAAGAGGTGGCAACCTGTGTAGCCAATCTCTTGACCTTTGTACATATGTATATAAATGGAGTCAAATTTTGAATAGAGGAGAAGGAAGAACTTTCCCTGAACCTCTGCTGTGCCTGCTCGTCCTTTGTGACCCTGTCCATGCCTTCATCTGGTAACCTTTTATCTGATTCGCCCATCAAGGATGAGCTACCAAGCATTAATACAGAGTTATAGCACAACTGCTTGGAAAGGCAAGGAATAGAATGAGCTGCAATTAACACAAAGCATGACAAAAAAACCCAAATAAAGTTAAAGGGAAGAATAAGAAAATTATTTTCACTAAGATATTCTTCATTAAAAAGAGCATTCTCAAGTGAGGTAGCATAATTTATATGTGGCAGGAAAGAAAGACTTAATCTTCAAGTATTTAATATGCCTGATTCATCTGGTTCTGATTACTTCATCCCACGATCCCATTCTCTGCACTACTAACAATTATTTTTATTTATTTGAGGAGAAATGTATTCATCAGCATAAAACATGCTTATCTTAAAAAAATTAAAAAGGAAAAGCCAGAGGATCAAAAAACCCCAGTATCAAAACTTTGGTTAACCTGAAAAAAATGCCGGTCATGATCCAACAAACTGTTTGTAAGTCTCTAAGAAAAAAAAAAAGAAAAAAAAAGAAACAAAAACCAACTAAAACCCAGACAAATAAGCAAACCAGGAAACAAATTATGATCAGCATTAATTAATCCACATTCAGAGTAGGTAAGAATAGCCTAGGTTAAACTGTTGGAGAGTGAGTGGAAAGTCATCCCCTCAGAGCAACTGTGGATGATAAACTCTAAGAAGGGAAGACTGCATTGAGTGAAGTCCTGCAGAGATCTCAACTGCATTCAGATATCTTCAGTATCATCACTAGTGCTCAGGATCTGAAGACATGACGGCTTTGAGAAAAACATCAGTCATTGTGAAGATTAGAGTTAATCATATCCTTGAAATTTGGAGATAAAGGTCTGGCAAGTCATGGTTCAGGGACAACGAGGTACTTAGTTTGATCCAGAAAAAATAATTGGACAAGAAAAAAAAATTGTCTGCTACATAGAAAAAGAGAAGGGAGATGTTTTAGATGTGGAAAGCTGAATAAAAATTAAAAATACTAAAGAAATACAAATACGACCCTAAGATGAAACATATAATTTGAGCCAGCAAAGAACAAAAGTCATTACCTCTGCTCTGCTCTGAGCTGGTAAGGTCTCCTTTGAAGAGATGAGTTCAGTCTGAGGCACTGTATTTCAGGAAAAGTGTGGACCAACTGGACAAAATTCACAGGAGGATAGTGAAAGAGTAACGGGAAGATTTGGTCTCACAGTCCATAGTGATGAAACGTTGAGCAAGAAAGACTGAGTTTAAAAAAAAAAATTAAATCCAGTGCCAATTCTAGTGAAAACCTGGAAGAAATTCCTTGAAGAGGTAGGGAAATCTTACTTTTATATCTTCTTCTCTCATCATTCATGCGTTTTTCTCAAGTACTTGCCACGAATGACATAGATAAAGCTGCAGTACCAGACAACCCTTTGAGATCCCTCCAAGCCCTGTATTTCCATGTTTCTAGGTTCTTATCCCTGGACACTTTCCTATAATGCACCTGTTAGAAGGCAGCAAATGTGGTATTACTTTCACTACTTTCTCTCACTTTCTCACTGTCTGAGTGTGGTCAGTTAGAAAAAAAGAAATTTCCACAAATATTTTGCTAAATATTATAAATGCTAAAATATTTCAAGCTGTATTTCATATGAATTCTTTTCTTTAGCACTACAGACACCATGTGGTGCTGCTGATAACTACACGAACTCTCAGAGCACTTTACTGTTAGGAATACATTATGGCAAGATTAAAACTGGTGAAGCTGTTTGTTTCATGGTATATTTTATATACAGGTATATTTTACGTACATTTCTGCATGTCAGGAAAGGGAATTCCTCTAGCAACCAAGAATGGAAAGAGAATCAAAGCTACAAATCATTGTGTTTGCCAGTACAGTCAAGTAAGTATGTTTGGGGTTATTCTGAGCTTCATTAGTTACCTGGCCAGAGGCTCAGTCAGTCCTTTCTTTTACAAAATATGTTTTTCTCTGACATTTAAGCTCTAAAGCAAACAGAGCTCCACATATATAATTTCCTTAAATGTTTTGCAATGAACAAAGTCACAGAGGAAAGCTATGTATTTTAACAACAAAAGAGTATTCTATAATTTTCATTACTGCAAGTGCTTTTAGCTCTATCATTATAACTTGATGCTGGATAACATCTAGGTCTTCATAATATGACTTAAAATATGGAATAACTCCCTTGATATGTGTTAAATGATTCATGTGTGGAGCTAAAAAGGAAAATATTCCAGTTGTGATATTTGCTGTAACTAGTTCCTTATTTAAATCCCTGTGATTTTCACTAGTCCATTACCTGTTGAGACTGATGCTTTGTACTTTACTTTGCTAATAATACTCATCATATACAGAGGAAAACCATATGCTTCATTCTCATTTATCGCAATTTTATATGATGAAAAGGAAAAAGATTACACAATTTATAAGAAAAACAGAAAAACAAACATTAATAAAGACCTTTATGTGTGTGATATTTTTTTTCCTTGAATATAGACAGATTGGTTGCCTTTGAAGGTACATTAAGGTACCAGCAGTCACAGCTACAAAACATTGAGTTTGTTTTAAAAAACAGTCTTAGAATACATGCATCCCAACAGCAGCTATGCTAACAGGAAAGTTGTGCATTTTAAAGTATAACAGATTGGACTTCAGTTCCATTAAAGTCTGAAGACAGAGGAAAAAATCTCTGCTAGGAGATACTTACTAGTCCAATTGCGCCAAATCTGGCCTTTGGAGGTTTGCTGTCTTGGAAAGTGAAGGAACAGCAATTCTGAAGGTTAAATTTCTTATTTGTCTTATTTTTGTCTTTTTCGTCTTATTTTATTCTTCTCTATTTATTATCTAGTTAGTCAGAGAGCCTCATCTCATCCATGGTTACAATCATTACAGGCTGGAGAGGGCTGCTGCCATGGCCTTCAGGGGCACAGCACAAACCTGCCCTCATAGCTCAAAAGGCAAGATTGCAGCAAAACTGCATACAGGCAGCAGGAGGTGTATCTAACCTTCTTTCAGCAGAGCTTCCCCCCTCAAGACACATCCCTGCTCCTTTCTTCCTCCTTCAACACAGGCTGCAGAGATTTTCCTAAAGTGTCATAGAGGTCTGACATGAATGGAGATGTCTGAACTTCATAGTCCAGAAATCCCCCTTGTGTCATGTTACTAAAGAATTCGAGTTATTTGGTCTGGCACAACATGGCCACTAAAAGGCAAACAGCTCTTCTGAAATAAATTCCACCTAATTAGAGAGCCTTTGGCATCTAACCCAGCACACCACAAGCTTGTTTTCAGCTTCCACACCTCTGTGACCTTGCTCACATGAACCACATGAGTGCTGGTGCCAGCAGACAAAAGGAGGAGGAGGAGGTGAGAAATCATAGAACCATAGAACTGTTTGGGTTGAAAAAGACCTCTAAGATCATGGAGTCCAACAGTTTAACCCAGCACTGCCAAGTCCAGCAGTAGTCCATGTCTCCAGGTGCCACATCTGCATGTCTTTTAAACACCTCCAGCAATGGTGACTCAGCCACCTGCTTGGGCAGCCTGTTCCAGAGCTTGACAGCCCTTTTTGAATAAATATTTCCTAAGATCCAATCTAAACTCTCCTGGTGCAACCGGAGACCATGTCCTCATCCCATCATTTGTTACTTGAGAGAAGAGACAGACTCCCACTTAATACAACCCACTTTCAGGTAATTGTAGGGAGCTCTGGGCAGAGAGCAGGTTTACATTGAACAAAAGTGACTGTGGGATCTGGACACCAACACTGTGTGCCAGACTCGAACTTCTGCAGTGGGGTTGCCCTCACATCCATTGTAGACCTAGTTTCCTTAAATTATGAGTTTGTGTAATGTTTTTTTCTATGTGGCTGAGTCTACCCCCAGTAAGTCCTGAACTGGTAACTAATCTCTGCAAGATCTGAAGGAATAGCAGCTATGTCAGAGAGACAGTTCCTGAAAACACCAGACAAAGCACCTGGAGGAAGAAGACTTAAATTAGTGACTTCATGGAGGTATTTACCCCAGAAGAGCCAGTCAACACAGGCTACCCTGTATGCTTTGAGGACTACTCTGCTTCTTGCCTGATAAAGGTTGTGGAGGCAGAGTTGTGTTGGAAGAGGGAGGGCATGGACATAGATCAAGTGAACAGAACACAGTCACACCTACTCATTATAATGGGATGGATACACACCACATCAAAACCAACAGCAGATGGCCTATCAGCCCTAAGTACAGCAAAACCAGAGGTCATAATTTAAGAAATAAAATATATCACCAGAGAAATAAATTTTAACTATTAAATATTACTCTCCAAATAAGCTTGTTGCTTATTCTAAAGAAAAGTAATTTAGAATGGTTTTGGATGCAAGAGACCTTAAAGATCATTTAGTTCCAATCCCTCTGCAATGGGCAGGGACACCTTTCACTAGACCAGGTTACTCAGAGCCCCATCCAACCTGGCCTTGAACACTTCCAGAGATGGGGCATCCACAATTTCTCTGGGCAGAGAGTTCCAGTGCCTCACCACCCTCAGAGTAGAGAATATTCTCCTACTATCTAATCTAAACCTCCTGTCTCCTCCAGCCTAATGCCATTTCCCCTTGTCCTATCACTATATGCCTTTCTGAAAAGTCCCTCTTCAGCTCTCTTGTGGGACCTTTCAGGTACTGGAAGGCTGCTTGTAGAGTGTCCACAGAACTTTTTCTTCCCCAACTCTCTCTTGAAAAGCCCCAACTCTCTCAGCCTGTCTGATAGGCCTCTTCAGCCCTCCTCTGGACTCTCTTCAACAGATCCATGCTTTCCTTGTGTTGAGGGCCCCAGAGCTGGATACAGCTGCAGGTGGGGTCTCACAAGAGCAGAGTAGAGAGGCAGAATCCCTTTACCCTTCCCTGACCTGCTGGCCATTCCTCTCTTGATGCAGCCCGGGACGYGGATGTCCTTCTGGACTGCAAGCGCACACCGACAAGTCATAATTGAGATTTTTGTCCACAGACATCCCCAGGTCTTTCTCCTCAGGGTTCCAGTCTCGATCCAGTCTCCTCCCAGCCTGTGTTTGTGCTTGGCATTGCCTCTCCCCAGGTGCAGGACCTTGCACTTGGCCTTGTTGAACTTCAGGAGACTCACATGACCCACCTCTCAAGCCCATGAAGGTCCCTCCAGATGGCATCCCTTCCCTCCAGTGTGTCAGACAAACCACACAGCTGGGTGTGGTCAGTGAACACACTGAGGGTGCTCTCAATCCCACTGTGTCCATGTTGTCAACAAAGATGTTAAACAGTGCCAGGCCCAACAGCAGGGTGGTGGTGGTGGTTGTTGTTGTTGTTGTTGTGCCAGTTCCAACATGTTGTTGTTGTCTTAAACTTTTTTACTTTATGTTTTACTGAAGTTCCTTTAATTCCCCCCCCCCCCACCTTTTTTTTCTATGTCTTGAGAAAAAAAACCCTCACTTTCATGGCTTTTTTTAAAAAGAACTCTCAAGTTTTTCTGTTAGCCCACACATGACGAATGGGGTTTCATTCATTTTGTGCTGTAATTAAAGATCATCATTGTGGCTTGCTAAATGCATATAGTGGAGACACTGACAATGTCTACAGTTAGAATATATCACATCTTAATGTGATTACTGTTGAGTTTAATACAATGTATTACCTGCTCATTATTATCAAACACAGACATTTTGACTAACGATGAAATTGTGTCTTAATCTCAATTAATTAGAGTAAGTTTCCCAGTTCAGGAGCATGTAGTGGCATGGCGAAGGTTAAAAAAAATTCAGTTTTACAAAGCTAAAGTAAAAGAAAAGACTTTGAATAGTCTGGCAAGATTTTAACACTTTAGAAAAATGTTAAAGTGTTCCTTACATTGTTCCATATCACACAGGATAAATGTTATGCCTTGCTGTCCCATTTCATGGAGACTCTTCTACAACAAGCAGCAAGATGTTTTAGGGTTTTAGGACATGTCCAGGCTTTCATTCTGTCAGAGAATAAACACATGAACAGGGCTTACATCTAGTCCACGGAGATGAGGTGCAACTACAGGCATATAAGATGAAAACTGCTTTATAAAATTCCTCTTAATTTGAACAAATGTTTGAATTTATATGAAATAAAATATTTATTTAGGTTTTGGATATTTTTTAAATTCTTTTAAAATGAATAATATTGATGTACCTGTGGAAATGCATTTTGAAATGCATTTTGTTTGGAATTATTGACTTTTTTCTATTTTCTCAGATATTCTGCCAGTTCTTTCTTCCTTTTTTGGCAGGCTGAACTTTTTTGAGAAACAAAATGCTTTCACAAACTTTTTGGATTGTGCAGAGTCTTCTTGTTTCAGTGAAAAAAAAAATCACCCAAATTAATTGCTGTGCAGCAGAATCCCCATTAATCAGACTTGTGGGGAGTGTGTTCCTTTCTTCCCTCCTCCTCTCCCTTCCTCCCTCCCTCCATTGCCTCAACATGTTCTTTTGAGGAATTTCTTTTCTGCAAACCAAAACAGAGTAACGCCTCTATTTCCTTAAGGCACTCTGCCTCTTATTTTTCTTTTCAAGTGGGATGAAATAGTCCTGGGATTGTGGCAAGTTATCACAATTCACTAAAGCCTTCAGTCCCTTTTACATTTTACATACTGGAAATTATCAGGTGTCCAAGCATGAAAAGATACATTTCTGCACTCCTGCTTGGGATCAAGACACAGATGATGATCATATTTTTAGAACAGGTATTATTCCCAAACTTGCCATCCTCTGCAAAGGCCTGGCACTCTGAAGGGCCAAATTTCTGTCTGCAAATTAGGAGTGGGAGAGGAAAGGGCAGTACCTTGTGGTGGAGAGGAAGGGCAGCAGGATACACTTAACCCTGGCTGGTGTGGATGAGAATGAGGTTTTCAGCAAGCACAGCCTTGACACGCTCAGCCCTGCCTCACAGCTTCAGTCCCACCCTCATTTTCCCTTTCAGGAGCCTGGCCAGAGCCCAGCCTGCAGTCATGATATTCTCCCCATCTTTGCTCCAGCATGTTGGAAATCCTCTCTCTCCTCCATCCCTCAGCTGACCCAGGAGCGTCCCAATCCTCTATTTTGTCGCTCCTAAATCTCATGGCAATCCCATGTCTCTCCCACTGGTGGTGTCCAACTCAGCTTTCTGTCACTGCATGTCCTGATCCTCATGCCCAGGCATCTCAGCTGCTGCTCTCTAATCACCTTGTGCAGAGTGGAGCTTGGGCCGGGGTGCCTTAAAGACAAAAACCTTGGACTTTGTAAAGACAGATGCTTTGTCCTTTCCACCCTCAACATCTTTTCTATTTTGCTTTAAAAAAAATTATCTGAAAAATAGGAATAGTTTCCCTGTGAATATGTTGAAGAACACAGTTTTTCATTTTATTTAGAACAGAACACCTAAAAAGACCACTCAAAAGTACTTTTTTCTAATTTTCTCAATTAGAACAGCTGAAAACTAATTGTGTTGACCTTCAGTATTCAAGTGGTATTTGATTTCTTTCTCTGAAATACTAGATATTTAATCCAGCAGACTGCAGAATGTTAACAGCTCTGTTATGCACATGCAAGGCATTGCTACCGTGGTGGTGCAGGCTGAGAACACTAGATGGTCCCTGTGATCCAGTTTTACACTTCAGAGACTCCATAGTTTCCTCAGCAAGTACAATCATGCCATATCCTTACAGCCAAGGGAAAAAAAAACAATGCTGGTCATCGGAAGTTACCACCCAGAACCACATCAAGAACTGCAAAGTAACCATGATGGTTTTCTCAGCCTTTATAGCTAGGGAGCGACGTGGCACTCTCAGTCTCCCAAACGGAGCAGCGCAGTCCTTCGGAAAGTTCCTCAAAAACAATTGGCCAGAGGTTTTCCCTGAATTTGGATACACCCTATAATACAGAGTGGCAGTTAGACTGAAAAAGACTAGATGAAAAAAAGCGAGTATAAAAATACAATAGAGAGGGTTTGAAAGTAATGGTATGTGGGGTTTTTTCCCATTCTCAATTGAGTTACTTGGAGGCTGTGCAGCACTAGGCAAGGATTTAATTAAAAAAGCAACAGTTTCCTATCTCATTTTCAGAATTAAAGCCATAGAATGAATAAAAAATCAATTGAGCCTAATTTACTGTACAAATGATCTTTCGGCCATGTTTTCAAGTCAGATTTATTTGCAGAGATCCCACTCAAGGTTTAAAGCACTTTTTTTCTGATATCACCTGTTTTCTGCCATGTGAAAAGTCATGAAAGATTGTTATTTTTCAAAGCTATAGTCCTTGTAATAATCAGATACAATTTCCATTCAAAGTAATTCTTGATCTCAATTGCACTATATGTTCAGACACTTTAAATGTCTTTCAAGGGTTAATGAGGCATAGGTATCTTAAGTCAACCCTTACTGAAATTTTCCAGATATACCAAAGTCAGTTCTGTTAAATGGGTCATCATCAAATTTGGCAGAAAAAGTCAGGCAGGAGGAGCCTGGAAAGAGGTGAAAAAGCCTTGCAGCAGCCTTGCTATTCTGAAAGCAAAGGAGCCATACTGATGTTATTGATGAAAAAAAGGACTGGCTATGAAAGCAAGTGTCCCCCCTTTAGCTTACTTGGGAGTGAAGGGAGTCAGAAAATGTAAGAAATTACTTCTATTTCTGTGTGGTGTGAGTATCAAAACTCAAGGAGGATAGTGAACAATGTTGTCAGTTCCTGCAACCCATCCCTCTCCCRTTTTCCTACCTCCCTGTCAGCCACATTCCTCCTGCTTGAAACCAACCCTGCACACCATAGGCACGCTGCTGCTCCTCTGCCTGAAAGGGAGGAGGGCTGGGCACCAGCTCCAAGAGCTGTCTCCAAAATTTTGGATTTCCTCTGGTGCAGACTGTGGCCAGCGTGGATGAATTTGACGTGAGCACTGCAGACAGGGAAGTCTTGCCTGGAAAGAGCTGCACCCTTCTGCCACAACATCCATTGCCTCACTGACAGCCACCACAGCGATCCCAGGTGGGACACCTGCACCCCACCCAAAGGTGATGGGTACCTTGAACTGTATAAGCACCAAGAATGTCTGAGATTTCCTCACAAAAAACAGGAACATCCCTTTGAACTTGGGAGAGGAGAAATTGCCTTGGTTAGCATTATGTCTCTGAGTCTGGAGAACTGGAAAATATAGGCTATATCCTGCCACCTCTTTTATGATCTATCTTCACAAATATTTCAGTCAGAAAGTATAACCTACATCTGGGAGATCTTCTCCAGTTAACAATTTTGGTCATATTAGATGCAGCGTTTTTTTATGTTACAACCCTAAAATTAAATTACAACCTGTTTCTTCCTTAGGCCATGTCACTCTTCCTCTGATTATTTTCTCTCACACTACCTGAAAGCCTCTTCTGCATAAGACCTCTCCCTACATGCTGCTCATGCCTCCTGCCAGCTCGCTGCTCTCCTTTGCTAAGGAGCTGTCTGTGACACCTTCCTTTCCTGAATTGTGCCGCCATCATCTTACCCTGCTAAGGGTAATTCTTGACCCTCCAGGTGTGTTGGTTTTTGTTGGGTTCTTCCACCTGCCTTGCCCTAGTCATGACTGCCCTGGCATTGAACATCTCCAGTTTCTCATCACCATCCAATGAGTCCATCCAGCCAGGAGGCACAGCACTGTGCATATCCTGCTTGAGGATGCTTTGGTTGGTCTGTAGGTTGTCTGCATTGCTTGTTGGGTAGGGGCTTAGGAAGGCCAGGGAGAAGACAGATAAAAAGAATTTCAGGTGGGACATAGGATAATTAACCACAGTGCAAGCTCAGGTGGTGCATGGCATTTCAGAAAGTACAGAAGAGCTGAACCACCAATAATATTTATTATAGTAGCCAAGTCTTCACATATTCACATCAAGTCCTTATCCTCTAAATCTACATTTGGTTCTTTAGAGGTTTTGTTCACACACAGTAGAGTATGTGTGGTCTCAAATATCTTTCCAGAGGTTCAGCTCTTTGTCTCTCACGTACATACAAACACACACCACACACACACACACACATGCAGATGTACGCCAACACACCTTATACAAAATTTAGACAGCCACATTTTGGGGGTAAAACTTCCCATTTAGTCAGACATGACCTCAAATCTGTCTGTACATAGCTCTTAAGTTCTGACATTGTTGTTGCAATCCAGGTGACTGCTGAACCCTCATCACCAGGTTCTATGAAAGGGAGGGAGGAGAAAAGACTGGCTCAGTCATCCAAGGAGATGCTCAGGCATCACAGGGCTTGCCAAAGACTTTGCAGCCTGAGCTTAGATGTTGCCTCCAGCTGTGCACTCCCTCAGGACATTACAGCTACTAGTCCCCAGAAGACACACACCTGCACTTCTGTATTGCAATGCCCTGGTTTTAAAGGCATGCTCTTTTTCCCAGCTCTCTTTATTTTATCTGGAAATGAATGCATGGACATTCAACAGGAACCTGTTGAATGCTGAAAGGCCTCATGGTTGTAATATTGTAACACTTGCAGGATGTAATCCAGGGGACCTAGAGAGGACCCAGCACACTAAACCATTCTGCTGGTCCTACCAGATGACCTGTCTCAAGATTACAAGGTATTAAAACAAGTGTGCGGTATTGAGAAATAAATAAAAAAAAATAGTTTAAGAATCAGGTGATTCTGACAGGTCCATGTTGAAAATCAGAAAAAGTTTCAAGATACATAAAAATAAATACAAATCAAATACTCTTCCTGATTTGGGGCAAAGACTCAACTCAAAACTTATTTTTAAATAATAATATTTCTATTTTCCAGCAATACTCTAGAAATTTCAAAGTGCTTTATGAATGTGTCCCTGGATTTATAGATTAAGAAAATTTAGGCACAGAAAATGTTGGTGTCCTTTTCTTGAATCTAGATGACATCCCGGTTTTCCATTCTGACTTGCCCCAAGGTTCAGAACAATAAAAAAATACAGGTCTTTAGACTGCAAAGCTGTATTTACAGAATGTAACTCAGACATTTGCAGACTCTGGATCATTTCACCAGAGTTAGCCCTCTGTGGACCAATTTGCTCATTTGTGTTCTTCAACCSTTGCAGGTAAAGCTCAAATGGAAGCAAGCAGGATCTTCTTCTAAGRAAGAAAAGCTGTAGTCCTGAAAAATAAATAAAATTACATTTGACAAAATAAATAATTTGCATAATTTCTTTGATTTCCCAAAGTTCAGAAAATTTGTTATTTATTTGTTAAAAATAAATGTCAAAATTTGAGGAAGGGCTACTACTAGAAAAGCAATAACAACAGYTTGGGGATGTAGGTGGACTCTCAGAGTGCTATTGAAGCACAAAGAAAAAAATACTAGGGATAATTTGGGGTTAATGAAAACCATTAGGCTTTACAGGAAAGAAGATGGAAAAGTCTGAATTTCCAAATCTCCAAACAGTATCTTCCATTYTGGCACAGTTAGGGGAACTGATTTGCTGGTATCCAATCCAATCTGAGTTGATGCTCCCCTTACCACTGGTTAAGCTCATTAACTGGGTGCTGTGTGAGGCCTTAGCACTGTTTTCAGTCAAAGAAAAAGATGAAGACTCCTACAGAGATACTCTGGCTSACTTCCCAGGAGCAGCTCTGTAATGTAACTGGTCTTCCCCAATACTGGCCTCTGCATTTTTCCAGCATTTTCTCTTCCCTTTCCTTCCACCGCCTACTCTTCTCAGTTTGTGTTCTGTTATCTCCATTATGTGCTCTCTCACTCTCTTGCTTTCCTCAAGCATTTATTTAATTGTAGCCTTTATTTATCAGCTGCCCAGGGAATTTCATCCAGTCCTCCCTCTCCTCATAGGAAACTAAAGGTGGGTAGGAACTTTGCAAGGGCTGGATCCATTTGGTGTGGGTGTCCCACTTCCCCAGTGGAAAAGGCATCAGTTGTTTAGAAGGGGAATACTCCCTGAGGTAGCTTACCCGAGCTGCAAAGAGAAGTTACCTGCGATAAGCATGGAGGAACAGCTGCAAGGGGGAATGTGGAGCAAGAAGTTCACATAATTCCACCAGCCATATAGATTAGGAATATTTTAAGAAAATTATATTGCCCTAAATCCCAAGGTACCTCCAGTTTAAGGAACAAATACTTATTATGTTAGAACAAAATTGGTCCCTGGTGAAGATACCTTGTTGGTTTTGCTTTCCCATAAAAAACAAAGCAGCCATAGCAACAGGGCTGAGTGCTTCTTATTTTCATTGCTGCAGGGATGTYCAACAGGGACAGAGAATTAAATGTTTTAAAGCATCTTTCTTTCCCACTACCTGCTTTTGCCTCTTCTCAGAATTTCTGAAAAACTTCTACTGTTATTTGGTAATCACATTTTTTCACAGATTCTGGTGGTATTCACAGAGTTGTGATGAAAGGCCCCTGCATCTGATAATATATTATCAATCTTTGTTACGTGCCAAACCATTACATTATTCTTCCTTCTTGGCACCTTCTTAAATATTTCACCAAACATCCTGAAGACAATAACCCCCATTGTGACAAATGTTCAGCAGGCCAGAGGGCTCTGTTGTTCTTCCACACCATCCCATCACAGATTCATGCCCCAATGCCCCACAATCATCCACAGTCCACTCTCACTCATACTGTTTTTCCAAGTAGTTTCCAAGCCCCCTGAGACTCCTATGAACATTACATGCATTTCTTACCTCAGCATGCAGCACATATATTTTTTTGGTGATGACACTAAKACAAAAGAACAGACAGTAACAATTRAAAGTTCTTTTAGTGCGACACAACATCTACATAAAAACTTCCACAGTGATTTGTGTGTGYGTTCATAATTGAGGTCAGGCTGATTCCCAATCTCTCACCTTGGGTGAAGTGAACTACATCAAGCTATATATCAAATAATCAGCAGGGTTTTTCAGCTCTGGGATATGATCTGAGTTTTCCAAAAAGATTGTCTAACAGATTAAAGGGCTAAAGGAAAAGGCGTGAAAAATGGTGCTAAGAAAATGTTCCTGCCATACAGTCAGACTGAAATTAACTGAAGCTGAAGATGTGGGAAATCACTGSAGCTTCAATGTGATGTGCATTAATTTGAATCTTTATTCCTTAAATTCTCTTTCTTTCCCTGGTAAATGCAGAGCTGCAAGAAGAACTACTAGATCTGAGATAGCTTTTTAAAAAGAGAGAAGAGCTCTGACAGAGGACGTGTCTTTYTGTGTCCCTTGCCCTGGCTCTGCTCCACAGTGTCCACGTAGTCAGTGGGCTGCACACCAAAGAAAAGAAAGGGGAGGGRAGGAGAAGGAAGGATGGACAGAGGGAGGAGCCCAACCAGGCTGTTACTTAGATGCATAATTTTTCTTCACCCCATTCTAAGGACAGGAAAACCAATTCAGGAAAATCTGCCTGAAGCAGAACTAATTCCTCTCAGTCATCCTCAYTTCTCTCTGGTCACGGTTCTAGCAGCAGGTCAGACACCAGCACCAGCATGGCCACAGGCTCTGCTGAGCAATCCCAGCCCCTGGGAGCAAGACAGCCTGGAAGCAGGGGAGGAAAAGGGGTATGGACAGCTGCGAAAAGAGTTCCAAATTCTGTTTCCAGAGCTGTGGCTTTGTCTTCTTTTTTCTTTTCTTTYTTTTCCTTTGTGCCTTGGAGGAATGGTGTTGGCCATACAGCTCCTGCTTCTGGATTWGCTTCTCATTCTCATCACCTGGGATGATGACTGGCTGTAAAGAGCCTCATGACTTTTATTTTAGTAAAAGGGAAAAAAGAATGACTGCATGTTGCTGTCGTGACAAACTACTTCCACAGACACACAGCCAGCCCTCTCCTGCTGCATGAAACAAAAATGTTTGCAGAAATGGAGCACACATAGTTGTAGTCAAAKGAAAAGCTGCAAAAGGAAAAACCTGGAGGAATTCCTTTCTCCCCTTGCTTCCTCAGCCATGTACTCACTTGCAAGTGACTACAGGCTTGCAGCAGAGAGGTGTTTTCATTGGGAAAGGTCCCAGCAGGCTGATTGGGTGGGCCATTGCCCTTTGAATAAATGCCAAATCCAGCAGTCTAGGAAGAAGGAAACTTTAAAAAAAAAAATTCTGCTTCAGGCCTAAATCAACAAAAACTGGAATAGACATCCTGGAGGTAGAATTGTTGGGGTTCAGGCAGGAAGGCAGGTGTAACCAAGATTTCACTCCACCCCCCTACTCATCTGAAAGCTCTTCTTTCCCATTAAAGTCAAAACTGTTTCGCAGAGGTCTGTTTCTTTTGCATTCAGTAACATTTTTTTCTCCCCTGGAGAACCTGTACAATGCAGAGTTCTCTAGAGCTCGGCAGCTGTGCATGGGCACCCTCTCCCTCTGCAGCCTTCCTGCCACTGTATCTCACCWCAAAGCAGCCCTCAGACCTCTCTGCTCTTGCTTCTTGCTAGGGAATATGAAAAGAAAATATGAGTGGATAAGGAAGCAGCAGCTGGGGAGTCTTGGAAGGAAAACACTGACCATATATTTGAAATGTGGTAAATTGAAACAAGTGGCAGAAAAATTATCTGTAACTTAATGATCCAGTCTGATTCTAGATAGTCTTATAGGACAGGAAATGTTCAGGACACTGAATTGACCTGCTTCTGGTGCAGTCATTATTTCTACCTGGAATAGTTTATTTAGGCTACATAGCCTTCCTGCTTCTTGCCTTGTTAATAGATTTTGGATGGACAGGAAACCACTTCATGATTCTTCAGGGTTCAGGTGTTTGCTACTGAAAATGCAATTCATTTTCTAACATCTTTAAATACAGTCACCTATGGAAAAGAGGCTTTTCCATAGACATAATCAGCAGGGACTGGCACAAAACAGACATGCAYCCACATAATTATAGGTAGGGACACACATGTATTTGTAGGACCATGCAAATCCCTAAGACATGCTCTCATAAAAATTGTGTTTCTCAGTTGTTGGTTCTTAGCACTTTAGACAAAGGTCCTTCTAACTGACAGAACGCAGTAGTTGGAATATGGGCCAAAATAACAGAAATAACTGTCATAAAAACTCTGCAAGTTAAGTTCAAGGATGGCATGTAAGCCATACATCCTTATAACCAGGGTCAAAAGATCTTCCTTGAGTTCAAGAAATCTGTTCTTAGCCTACTTTCCTGACATTGGACCAAGAAGTAGCCATTTCTTAGAAGACAGCAGACAGAGGAGAAGGAAGCAGAGCTATCATTGTCTTTTACACATTTTCCACATCCCCACTAATTTTATTGTCTTTCTAGCAGAGAAGCTGGAGGAGAATACTTTGCTCTTAAAGTCTGTTTCAATTAGATTCAACTGCTTTACTTCCATTTCTTTTTCTTTCYATCTATTTTTATTGTTCACACAAATCCTCACACAAAGATCACATAAAACCTTCAATCTTTAAATTATATTTAAATTATTTGAATGTGTATTCTCCACATGGAGAAAGAAGAAATTGMAAGATTGATATATGGAGCTGCTTAAAAAAATGCTGATAAAATGAGCAAGTCTGCCCTCATTATTATTATTTGTGACTAATTACCTGATTTTTTAAACACAAAAGGAAACTGATCTTGCTGCAGAAGTTGTGAGACAGAGGATTTGGTATGACTCCTTGGTGTGGACTTAGTGGGTTCACATGAGGTACATACCATATTGGCTGCTGAGGAATTAGAAAGCAGTAACTCCTTAGGGCTTCTGGTAAACCAGCTACAAGAGACTGGTATGATACAGGGGCTGCAAAAAGATCAAGAGTCCCACCTTGTTGCATGAGTGAAGCAACCCATGTGGGAAGGTGGATTGAGTGAATGGAATGAGCCCCCTACCCACAGACAGACAAAGGAAGGTTTGGACAAGAGGGAGCTCCCCACAGCTCCCCATTCTTTGGTGACTCTAATTGCCACTGTGGTCCAGTGAGATTCGAGCAGACTGGCCAGAGGCTATTTGCAATTCCCACTCTATCATTTAGAAGAGCTGTATTTGGCATGCAGAGGCTGAGGCCTGAGCTCCTCTGGTCGATCCTAAATAGCTGCTGCTACTGACAGCCACGTCACGTCTCCTACCTCAGCCTGCATTTCTCAATTTCAGAAAATTCCCTGTCATCTTCATCCCWCAGATCATTGCCTTGCTTCAGCAAAGCACTTAGGAAATATTTTCCTTGTAAGTCTGTTTTCATTAGACAAAAGTCACATCTCTAAATTAGATGTTATCTTGATTTTGCAGTTGTTTTTTCTTTAAAGGCACAGTAGTAACTTCTGTTCAAAACAGCCTATAGTCTAAACTAGGCTAGCATGGARGACAGACAGTTCTGGAGCTGCTTTGGAAAAAAATGATATGCACAATAAATGTATATACAACAGGAGATGAATGATTCCCCCAGACTAAAATTAAAGTTCTTTTAAAGCTGTGAAATTTGAGTCTATTGCATAAACTTTCAAAGTGGTCCTTTGCAAAAGGTTAAATTTTCAGTATAGCACACTCAGTTATTCTGGCAGCATTACACTTTCTATACTTCTGCCAATAGCTGAATTTAATTACTGTTGCATTTATGGAAATACTTACCAAACTAGAAGAGCTACACATGAATTCCATCAGTTTCACATAAAGTGAAGCAAAGGCAGAGATGYTGGCCTATGGAGAGAATGTGAAGAACTTTAAAAGAGAACTTTGTATAATTCTAAGTTTCATTTCTTCCCCTCTCGGGTTCAGATGAATTTTAGCACACACGAAAAAATGCAAGGAAATTGGAGAAAAGCAAAAAATTGGGGGAAATAAGCTCTTCTGTCTATTGCAGTAGAGTCAGCAGTCCCTCCCGCGCTGTAAGGGGTGAAGTCACTTGGGTAGAAAAGGGTGCTGAAGTTTTCAAAAGCAGCAAGGGTGAACTGTAACCCCTTCTCACAGTGTGTCTCTGGCAGTAGTTTTGTGCAAAAAGTACTAAGAGCAGGCATCTTGCTCATTCATCTTTAATCCAAATACCAGATGCATCATCTCATTTTCCCTCCCATTCAGAAGGTGAAATGGCTTCTGCAGAGCTCCACAGTCACAGTCTTACAACCTAAGAGTGAGTCTCCTAAAAACTTCTTTCTGTTAAGGTCATATTTTTGTAGATTCCTTTTTGTTCTCTGCTCMTCTGGTATCCACAGTCTGTCCCACAGCTCAGTGTCTGGCTTTTTATTGGTCTCCAGGTTTACCCTGCACTGACACATACAGTGATGCAGTTACCACCAAGGAAGGGGATCAGGCAAAYAAAAGCACTTTCATTTAATTTTCATTTCGTTTTCAGTTGTTAGTGCTCTAAAGAATAATTATCTTTCTTGATAAAGAAAAACCTAATGAAGATGCATTTCTCTGTGGAATTAGGGTAGGACAGATTGTACTTTCTTGACATTTAAAATGTCAGAGGAAGTCAGGTAGACTGATAACACAATTAAAAATATGATTTGCTTTGCTGGCTTGAGTTATACATATCATGGATTGATTATTTKAGGTACTGAGTCAATAGAAACATGGGAAAACTAATCTCTTAACATTGGTTTTAACTGGATTTAAATCAACCTTCTAAGCTAGGACTTCATTCTAGAGTGCAACTCAGTCATTCTAGGAAAAATTTAGTGTCCCTGTGGCAGTAGAATTTATTTTTTTTTTTGCAATGCTATCATTATTTCTTTCTGTAAGATCTTAAATCTTGTGACTGAAGCAGTAGAATAAAATCACTGAGTGCTAATATCAGTAGATGTGAAAGGGCTTCATGGCAGCAAGAGGATAAAAAAGAATTCAAGAGAGGTTTTTGCCACTGTTAGGAAAAGTAGTGACTGCAAATTATTTTATTTTAAATCTGAAAGCCATTACAAACAAAACAAAAAACCACAAAAACAAACATACAAAAAACAACAAAAAAGAAAGAAACAAACAAAAACCCCAARCAAAAAAGCAAGAAAGTAATAGAGAAAAGACTGTTGTGAGCTGGAATAGAAAAATGTACAAGATTGAACTGTTAGTGATGATACTGCTRTGGGAACATAATAATGAAATATTTTGACTGACAGATTTAGGTATTAAAATATTATCTCTAATGTAATTTGATTGATTGTTTAGAACATTTAAGATGACGCATAGGTGGCAAGCTGGCAAGCAAATTCTCATTCTTCAGCTCCCAGATAGAAATAAAAATGATTTCCAGCTTATAATATTGAACAAAATTCTTCTGTTGTCAGAAAGGCTGCAGGTAACTCCATAGATGCTAATTTCAAACAGGCTGAATTTTAATGTGTGAAAATTTTACAAACTGTCATTRTAAAAAATAATATAGCCTCAGGTTGTTATTGTCACTTTAAATACAGTCTACTGGTAACTATTGGGATGGAAAGAATTCCAAACATCCCTGWTATTTTTTTCTTCTTGGTTTTTCCAGTGTTTCTACTTCCAAATTTCAAGTGAGGCTGATAGCTTTGTGATTCCTTAGATCTACGGTTATTTTTATGTGGCCATCTATGAATTAAGGTTTACAGAAGAGTTAATATCTTTTATTAGCATATCCATGGTAAATAYAGGTTGGGACATGTTAATTGAATCAATAAGACAATTTGAGGAAAGAAGGAGAACTGCTACCTATGGAGAGAGGATGTTACCATGAGATGAAATAGGAGACTTTTACCTACACATATGGAGCACTGAGGGGAAAAGGAAAGGTAATTGTGTATCAACGAACAGTTAAATATATGTGAGGCACAAGAAAAATTATAATGTGTTGCAAAGTCAATATCTCTAGTAGAGTTTTTGAATATGACAGACAACATCCTCACAAACTGCATTTCCCAGTCTTGTCTTTCAAAGAGATTTTTGTAGACCCTCCCATCAGCCCCTCTCAACGATCAGAACTGATAGGTCAAAAATAGATCACCTGTATTTTGAAAATGCTCTCCCACTGGCTGATGTATGTTCCTGTACTCACTGTTCTGAGTTTATACTATTTAATGAACAGCACTTGCTTGGTGCCTGTGACAATGCTCCAGACAAAGTACATAATTCTCTAGGGAACTGTGCTTCATCTCTGGGTTTGCTATCAAAGGCATTTAATGCGTCCCATGTTTCCATTGTTGCTGGCACAGAGCCACAAATCCCCTCTCCTTTGCAGCATTCAGGTATGGCAGACACACAACCATGTTTCCACTGCTCTTTCCTGCAGTCTGACRAAGGAAGGCAGCAAACCCACACATTGGGGTGCTCACAACCAAATTCAAAACTCGTGAATCCTGCTGCATCAGCAAGATCCAACAGTGTCCATATTTCTTTTAAARTGATTTAATGAGGCAGTTTTACCAGCAACACAGAGTTCCCAGTCATGTGCCAAAACTAATGTTCCTTAAATGTGCTCCACAAGGCCAGCACACCCATCTGCCCACGGGGATAACAGAAGGTGTGATCTACAMAGGTCTATATCCTAAGTCTAAATGTCTTGGAACACTTGCAAAGAGCAAAGATCACTTCTACTACTACAGGTCTGTAACACTAATTCTGTTGCAATGAGTTCCTTCAGGAAGTAGTCCCTAAACAGAATTTCTTTCTTGAGACTTCTGTTGAATTATAAACCTAGTYTTAAATATTGAGTTTGTCCTAATTTGGCCAATACTGAAAATCAATTGTATTTTAGAAATAYAATAATATTTACTTCTACTCTACAAAAGAAAACAGCTTGCCAAAAAGACAAAAAAGGCAAAATGTGGCAACCTGTTGGTGTGCCTCTCTTCCTGTCCCTGTCTCTACAGTTTTTGCTTAAGGAGCCCTCATCTCTATATTCCTTCTCTAATGTTCTGGGATAAACACTAAGGTCTATTTTATTTTTTACCAGCTACGACATCCACTTTACAGCTTTGCCAATGTGTAGGCAATTCTGAAACCACTGCAGATGTAGTTCAGTCATAGTTCATACTCTAATTCTGACTGATGATGTACTGATAACATGCTGCAGTTAATAAAAATATCAAAATACCAGCCCCAGATGACCATTTGGATCTCCTATTATAGCTGGAGGCCTAGCTCAGGCACAAATTCTTTTGYTGTTGATATCTACCTTGAGAGAAAYACACTCTACCCTGGGAATTCCAAATCAGAAAATGTGCTGAGTTTTATGTAGGGAAACAGAGCATAGGAAGAGATCATCAGGTTCAGTGACCCCAGTTGCCAAACAAATTACAGTGTAGCAGATTTCTATTTCAGGAAGATCTGCAGAACAATCATCCCACGTGACCCTTCTGAGGAAAGTATTTCCTATTGAATTTTCAGGTTTGTTTGACTGCTGAAAAYATCTTGCTCTATGTCAAAAGCAATATAGCTGACAAGTATATATGTGATAGTCTTAAAAATAATTCCTCATCTTCCTTTCATTGGTGAAAATCACTCCTTATTTACCTTGTGAGGCTTTCAAATGGCAGTTCTATCTGCATTTTAATTCTGTTATGCCAGCTATGGTACTGAAAGAAGACTCATATTCTGAGGTTTCTTTATTTGCAACCTAGTTGGATCCATCTTCRGCAGTTTCTTCTTGTGTCTCATGGAGTTTCACAAAAGCTGCAGCTCTCCACAAGTCTCTCTGTAATAACATGTTGCAGGTAATGATTGGTTTCTTGGAATGCACTACCCTCTACTTCAAGCCATAATTAAAGGAATCAAACTTTGGAACAGTCTCTGGAAATCTGAAAATAAGAGTTTAATTTACAAATGTTAGGGTGGAATGGGAAATGAGTGAGCCAAAATCAGCATACTACAATGCTTACTGGCAATACTCTCAACAGGGTACCCCTTTCCTTTTGRCCACCAAGACTTATCCAAGGGGTCTTGTGTGTATATATATGGGGCRGTGAGAACAACAGCAGGTCCTCTCCAGACAGAGCAGAGTGCATTTATTATCAAGACAGAAGGATATTGCTTGAAATTACATGAAGGTCTACTGTCAAAGGGAGAATACTGCCACAGGGAAAACAAATGGTTACAGACAAGGCCTCTTCTTAKACCTGTTCATCAGTGCTGCCCACACACTGTGTGCTGAAGTCCACATTTTCAAAAAGYATCTGGGGATATGCTTTTTTTGAACAAGGGGACACCTCCAGGGATGTGAAAGGGTTATGTGAAAGCATAAGGCTTCTGTTGTGCTTTCTGTATCTATGCCACGTTTATGTTAAATGGCTGATTTCAGAAAACTCTCAAAACTTTGTTAACAGACTCCTGGCTAAATCCAGGTTATAGTTCATCAAATGTACCTTTAACCCTTTTCCCAGAGTTCTTCAGATATGGTCTGTGAATATTTCTTCCTTACTAAGTGCTGGGTTGTATTCAATTCCAATAAAATATTGGCAGTAGTTTTATGGGATGGTCTGTACAGACCTGGGAAGCTTCACTATGAGATTAGGTGTCATGACAAGATAGGACCAGAAAATTGAATAGTGCACATAACCTGGATTGTATTAATTTCTTGAGGTTTTGTTGGGGTTTTTTTAAGTTTTAGTATAACTGTGAAATTTTTATGAATTCTCAGCAATTAAAAGCATAACCTTCTTAACTAAAAATGGAGCAAAGTACTTACCTAGATACTGATTTAAAAGTAATTCTCTGCCTTTCTTCTTCCACCTCTCTCACTACTCACTAGTTCATTTCTTCTTTCATGCCACCGTCTCTCATTTGTATAGTTGGAGGACATTTTACCAGTTTTTTAGGGTCTAACTTATTTTCTGTTTCCCCTTTCACTCCACTCCTCTCAGTACTTTTAGGTCATCTTTGAGGTTCAAATTAGAAACCCTGTGACACCATGACTTCCCCAGATCTCTCTCTTGCAGTTTCAAATAAAGTGCTTTAACTTGAAGATTCTTCAGATTCTCAGGGTTTTTTTTTCCCTCCAGTTCATTCACTATATGGAAGATCAAGTATTCATTTTTGTCCCTTCCATTTTCTTTCACCTTCTTTACAGGATAGAGGTTACTTTTTTGCATACCTTCTTTTTATCCATAAAGTTTCTTACTAATATCTAGGATGAAATATCCTCTCCTGTGCATCAAGCATCTTCCTATACTTATAGAATTTCTCCCGATACCTTTCTGTAAAAATATTTTTGCTTAGAAATTCAGGGTTATATTTGTTATAGAAACATGCACAGAAGAGAAAATTTCTATCACTTTGTCTCACTTTGTCTCAACATCTTGATTTTCTTTTCCCTTATTTCCTGTATCCTGTGACAGGAGGGAAGATTAAGGGCTGATCACTGGTTGATTCCGTAATCTGTCATTTCCTTCTGAAAAGGGATGATTTAGCAGAGGAAAACAAGAATGTGGGGTGATGGATTCCAATATCCAAGTCTTTGTTTTGACCCTGGGCAAGAATCTGGGTCTTTGTTTCCCACATCAYAGCTAAATGTCCAGGTCCACAGAACTATTTTGGATTGCACCTCTATTCCTGCGTCACCTTTTTCCATTTCTCCTTCCCATTTTTGGTCTGCACACTTTCAAGGGCATGAAACCACCTGATTCTTCAGGACTGGAAAAGCAGTCCTCACATCCACTGTGCCTCTTTCCTGACATGAAAATCTCACCCCTGTGAAAAAGTGGGTGACCTAGAGAGTAATTAATTTCTGAACTGGTGGCAGAACTGCTTGTTGTATTGGCACATGGCCATTGTTTCTAGTGGTTTCCATGTCTGACCCCAAGGAATTGGATAACTTTGCTCAAATGGAGGAAAATGTGTAGTCATTTTCTTCCTTGATCATCGATACCTGATTGCAAAGGTCAGGATGATACCATCAAGGCAATACACATGAAGCTGTTTTAAAGATGTTTTCTATTTCCTCAGAACATATTCCATTTCCTTTGGGAAAGGTCAAAGCACAGAGAATGGGGGAATAAATGAGCACTATGCTAATAAGCTTCCTGGAGCTATCATTTACATTAATTRCATGTTTTCTCTGCCTCCTTTGGGTATGCTAACAGAAAGACATGAATTTCACAGGGAATTTCACTTCTATAAGTAATAACATGAGTGTTATATGAGAAGGACTACAAAAGAAAGTTGGAATAAAAAAAAATCTCTATAGTTACAGAGCAGTAAAATGGGAGATGTTTATGGTTTTCTCCTAACATCTGACATCCCCACACCCACTTCAGGCTGTAGTTCTCCTATATCAATGTCTGGAAAACCTAGCATTTTCATCCATTATAAGTTAAGTTCTGCTAATGACTGCTGCTCTTAGAGATTTTATCAAATAACTGAAAACAGCTATTCCTAATCTTTTTCTTTGGGAAGCTACTCCAAATAGAATAATGAGCATTAATGTTTGTTTACCTCTGGTTTTCTTGGGAGGTTTACCTCCTTCACCCATTCCCTTGCTCTACTCACCTAAGTAACTTACTGATTACAGTGGAGCTAGTCATGGGAGAGAGGAGTCCAACACTCTGCCTTGCAGAAAGACATCCAGAGTTGATCCTGTGTGGTCGGAGTTAATTTTATYCCCTGAGTTTTCAGGCTTCTCCCACTGTTGTACCTCTCGCATCTCTTTCCATTTGGATTCTTTCACTTGCTTTTTGAGCTTTGTTAGAAAATCAAGAGAAATGTTACAGAAACAGGCTCTTACAAACYCTTTTCCCAGTGTAATTGCAAGCAYGGGGAAGTATTGTTTATTTTTCTGCTGCATCTGCACCTGGTTTTAAGCAAAACCTCTTCAGCCCCAGATGGTCAATTTTTAACRCTGCTCACAGCAGGAAGCAATAGTTTGACAGCTGACCCCTTGGTACCATTGCTGTTTCTGCATAAAATTGAGAACTGCCAAACAGAAAGAAAGGAGGAGAAATGGGAGAAGAAAATGAGACATAAGCAGCTCCAAAGTTCAAATAAGAAAAGAAGTTGGGGACTGTAAAGTGGAGAGCACTGATCTTAGGCTAAATATATACGTTTACATATGGAGATGTCAAGTCCAAAATAATACATAGGCTAATTCCTGTTAGCAACACTTTACTGACTTCTGTCAAGGCAGTAGGAGGCTGAAAGTACTTGTTCCTCCAACAGAAATGCCAGACAAAATCCCCATATATGATTTTCCCATACTCCTGGAGGAGACAAAGGGCGAAAAGAAAAATGGTCACCTGTGTTCAGGCAACACCTTTGTGTTTCTGCAGGCACAGGGCAAAGCACAGGCTGGTGGCTTGGCTGGTGGCCACAGCCTCCTGTCCTTCTTCACTCTACAGGACTCCTGCCAGGTGAAATGGCAGCAATGGACATCTTCATATGATTTCCTATTTTCTGGTATACAGTTTTAAAATGTTGCAGGGTACAGGAAGATTATTTACTCCATAAGAAGTATAAAGCTATGCTATGGACTAACCAATAACTTTCAGTGCAAAATTTGACCTGTATTTATTTTTTCATTTTAATGTTCTGCAATCATTTCAGGCAACATATGCCTCAGTGGTATAGCATTCTCACAGCTGTAATATTTATATATCCACATGTGCAACACTTCACTTTGTCTAAGCCTCATCCAAGTGTTAAGAAAGGACCTCACAATACCTCTGAAGCTAGATGCTTGTGTGACCACAAACACGTGCAGAAGGAGGGGCTGAATGTCTGGCCAAGTCCACAGGACACGCCAGTGGCAGAACACAGCCATTACTGACACCAGTTAATGTAYGGTCATTCCAGTTTTTCACTGGTTTTCATCTTTCAGATTCAAGAGCATTGAAAAYAGTATCACCTCTCTTTTTACAGACAATGTGGAGCACCACAAGCTCGCCAGTAAAGCCCCTCCATCAGTTGAACATCGTACAAACACTGTATGAAAATATGAAGTGAGAGATCTTTTCTTCATGGTCTTTTCAGGTACCAGTAACAGTGTCTAGTAATTCAGCTACTGTCTCCCTGTTTGTGATGATAAAATGGGATCAATTGATGTYCCTATGCGATGTCACTTATCTTGAAAATTGGTTAAGAAAAGTGGGTTCTCATATTTTTGACTGCAGATGATTCTAACCTTACAGCAGATTAGATTCCCTGCTACAGAAAATTAAAGATGCAAGGGGGAAAAAATGGAGTTTAGACAGAATAGCAAAGGATGGAAGTCTTCAGCTTTTTCATCACCAGATATGCTAAGCAGAAGGAGGTCCTATAAGAGGTTTGCAGCTAGTTAGGAAAGGAGGACCCTGGCATTATTTAACTGGCTATAATTGCTGCATTCAAGGCATAAATTGGCAGAAGCTATTGGGAGGAGACTGTAAAAGCCTGGCCCACAGTACTGATGTCTGCAGGAGGAAAATGGCTATCCACAGGCAAACAGATCTGTCAGGAGAAGTTCAGCAGAAGATAGATCTTCATTCTTTTCATAATTTGATTCTTTTAATTCTCTACAGGGATTTGGGTTTAATGCCAGATTATAGCCCTGTATTTTACAATGCCAGTATAATTTTCTAGCAATTGTTTTCAATGTAAGAAAGAAGTTAGAATGTTCCAGTGAAAACTATGATGGGAAAAATAGGCAGAGCAAAAGTAAAGCTGCTTGAACTCTTCTAAATAGTGCAGAGAATTGTGTTCAGAGGTATTACAGAAGGGCTTATTGGAATTGCCTTCAGGAGGGAAATGGGGGGAAAGTTTTTTTGSTTACATATTCATAAGACTTAAAAAGTGTTGGGGTTTGATTGGCTCAAAAGTTGTGCTGTGTTTGATTGGCTTAGAAACTGCAACGGGAGGAAAAAAACTAGAAATTCCATCCTGCTTTAATCACTGCCCACTCCGAGCTTCCCTAATGACTTCCAGATGCCCTCTTTTTATGCTATTGTTTTGGCACAGTTTCTAGACAACTTTTGGGTTAAAAAAAAAAAACAAAAAAACAGAGAGAGAGAGAGAAAAGAAAGAAAGAAAGAAGGAAGAAGGAAAAATTCTGCCCTCCCCTCTCTTCTAACAGAAAACAGATTTCACTCTGGTTATATAAATGTGTGATGAGCTGGAGAATTAAAATGCCTGTTTGCTTTCTCTCTGCAATCTCCAGGAAAATTTCTGATATAAAGTGAAAGAAAAATACTGCTTGTAGGGAAAGAGTTGAAAGCAGATTTTATAGAATCTATTGATATTTATATAAATACCAAAAAACATTAACTCTACAAGCCTAAATCTCCCCACCACAATATAATTTTCACGCTGCTGTCTCTGCCCTGTTGAGCTGTCTAAAGCAAATCATCTTGCCTCTAAATGCCTCAGTTTCCCCCATGTGAAATGGAGACAACGGTGCTTAGCCACAGTATCAAAAATTTCTGATCTGCAGATGGAAATCACCTTGTAAGGCCAAAACATCCTCTAACACACCTAGGGGGTAACACAAGAGTGATGATGCATTTGCTAACCTGGAGAGCAAACAGCAGTGCCSTCCACAGTGGTGTGTTTGATGCCCATGCAAGGCTGCCAAGTATTGTATTTGTAAGGTACTCTCTTCCCTTTGAAACAAAACAACATATTAGTGCTAAGAACTTCTGTCTCTGAGAGCCAGAAAAACTGCCTCCTCCTTAGGCACCTCTTTAGCCCTATCTTTTCACAGGATAAAACTCAGGATGCATTATTCTRTATCTTTTAAGAGAATTCCACCATTCATCTACTCAGACGTTCCTTCTTCCCCAACATGTTGTCCACATGAAAATGTCCACCCCCATAGTTGCTGTGTTTTCCAGCCCTCCCATCCATGACAAGAGAAGAAGAGGCATTGCTACATCTTGTGAAGAAGATATCCTTTATCAGTCCTGGACTGCCTCAAGAAGTCTGGGGTTTAGGTGCTGGCATCTTCTTCACAAGCAGAAATTCATTGGCTACCAAAACCCCATGGAGTTTCTGCCATGAGCAGGGACACCTTCAACCTAGATCAGGTTGCTCATCCATCCAACCTGACCCTGAATGTTCCCAGGGATGGGGCATCCACCATTTTTCTGGGCAACCTGTTCCAGTGTTCCTTCACTCTCATCATAAAAAGTTTCATCCTTCTATCTATTCTGAATATACCCCGTTTTACTTTACAACCATTTTCCCTTTTCCTATCACTGCAGGCCCTCCCTGYTGAAAAGTCTGTCTCCATCTTTCAAACCTCCTTTAAGTACTGGAAGTCCACAATAAGGTCATTCCAGTCCCTTCTCTTGTCCAGGATGAACGATCCCAACTCTCTCAGCCTTTCCTTATAGGAGAGGTGTTCCACCCCTCTGATCATCCTGTTGGCCTACTCTGGATCTGCTCTGACAGGTCCATGTCCTTCCTGTGCTGGCACCCCAGACCTGGATGCAGTGTTCCAGGTGGGGTCTCCCTCACCAGTGCAGGGAGAGGGGCAAAACCTCCTTCTCCCTGCTTCCCACACTGCTTTGGATGCAGCYCAGGGCACTTTTGGCTTTCTGGGCTGTGASTGCACAGGGCCAGGACGTGTCCAGCCTCTCACCCACCAGCACCCCCAGGTCCTTCTGGGCAGGGCTGCTCCACATCCCTTCATCCCCCAGCCTGTGTGGAYACTGGAGGTTACCCCAGCCCAGGTGCAGCGCCTTGARTTGGCCTTGTTGGATTGGCCTTCATGAAGTTTGCTTCACATTGGCCCACTCCTCGAGATGCATAATTACACTGAGGTTAATTGCTTTGTGTTTCAGAGATACTTTAAGCAGTAGTAGACTAAATGGTCTCCAGCAGCAAGCACTTTTTGAGACTCAACCTGCTTGATTATAAATTCTTGCACAAAATTATTTTATGTAAAAAACCAGCTGCTCCTGATAATCTGGGTSAAGGGGAGTACTTGGGAAAGCTGTCTCTAAAAAAGCTTTCAAAGAGTTGGCAAGAATTAGACTGAGCTAAGGAATTTTTCAACCCAATTTTTGCTTAATTTTCTGACTTGTAGTAGAAYAGGTGGATCTGTCTGTTATGAGGTACTGAGAAAGAACCTATTTCAGTATTCAGCACACTAACCAAGTGCAAGTCAAAGACCAATAACTCTCAGCAGGACAACAAAATCAATGGTTACAAAAGCAATTTTGATTTATACCTTCTTTTTCATCAGTTAATGAGGAGATCTATGACAGTTCTTTATTAAATAAAACATTTACTAATAAAAGCAACATTAAAAGCAAGATTGTATTTYTCTGCCATGAGAATATCTAAAGTGGTACAGAGAACATTACAAATTTTAATTAGTAAGAAGAAAAGAACATTGCATCCCTCTGCAACTGCTAGCACCAATCTGGATTTAAAATGAAATCTGGGTGATAGGCACAGATATTTCCTGAGGAAATGGTTTAATAATTCCTTAATCCTAGTAAAATATACTCTTCATTATATTCAAATTATAAGACTTTGAACCTATATTTTACTCTTACAATATCTCAATATCTATGAAGCAAAAACATTCTCTTTGCCTATAGAAATATAAATGTGGATACACCTTTGGATTCACAATGAAGACAAAGTGTGTCTATACCAGAACACCACATGTGCCCAGAAGGATTCTGTGCACAGAGGTGAGGTGTCAGGTACTGGTTCTGGGCCAGAAAACCTTTTTGGAGCATCCTTGTTACATGCAAGGATGATTTTGGGGCTGATACCTGGAATAGGCACAGTACCTCACGGCTGTTTGGCAGACTATGAGCTGGCACAGGCCAAAAGCGGCCCAGGRGCCATTTTGGCAAAACAGACCATTTATAGTGCCCAAGGAGACAACCTATTTAATTCCACCACTGTGGTCATAGCCAGCATGGCCCAGATGTAAAGGGGGATATAGGAATTCTGTGCACATCCAAAGCAACACTTGGCAGGAAGGTTTCAGATAGCTCTGAGGCAAAATCAGAAGTTTCACATCAGAAAACCTATACCATGCCCTTTGATGTGCATAGGTATCAAATCATTTTGGACAGGTGATTCTAAGATTCACTCTTCTTTGCCAGATTCTTCAGTCCTTGATCACCAACATTACAGTTGTCATGAAGAGTTCCCAGCTCCTACCAAGGTTGTGCAATGCTGGGCTGTTTGGGCAGATATTGAAATAATTCTTTTAATAGCGAGCCCATTTAAAATTTAAGAAAGTCAATCTATTAAATATAACAGAAACGTAGAGCTGAGAAATCAAAAGGTCAGCTTAATCTATCTCTATACCTCTAATCAAGGGCAAGTATTTTTAGATGAATGCTGACTCATACTTAATATCCTTTTAAAACTTCTAAGGAAATTATTTCTGTCTCAAGAGTGGCAGTAGATAACTACCATTAGCAGAAAGGTTTTTTCTAATCCAAGACTTCTGTCTTCTAAAGAAGGAAAAAATTGCTTATTCCACCCCAAATGAAGTGTGAGCAACCTTTCATATGCTGAAAGAATGCAGATGATATGTCCATTCTGTCTTAATTTCCTCAAAATTAATTTGTTAAACCTCTTCTCTACCTTGTTGAATGACTGCTTGCTCCTTTGCTTGCTCTTACTCTGGGACTTTCTAAATTATCCCCCACGCATCTCAAGAGTGAAAAAAGCTAAGACCTCATGTGTATGGAAAAAGGCTAAGTGCTTACACACAACATTTTTATTAATATACTTTTTAATGACACAGGTAAAGCTGCAAAGAGCTGTGCCATGGACTCACGCTCAGTTTGACCTCCTTTGTATTCTCCAGATCCTCCTCTGAGGYGTTATCATCCACCTGAGTCAACTACTCATTGTATATTTGTGTATCTGTTTGCTTTCCTTCCTAAACTCATTTTGCTAGTGTTTGTTTTTATTGAATTCCATGGGTTTGCTCCCTTTCTCCAAGTTGTCAAGATCACTCTGAATCCTAACGAAAATGCCTTTCAGCCCGCGTCCCCACTGTGGTGTCACACTTACATGTTTTCCTGTTCTGTTGAAATATGCCCTGAGAATCTCAGGCAGAGCAGAACTCATATAGAGYTCTTTCAACATAAAAAAAAAATGCCCTGAATCAAAAATTTATAACGAAAAACTATTTATAGGACACCATATTCATGACATTGTCTAAGACTGTCCCTCTGCAAGGCTACTTACCCAAACCAAATTTCTAAAACTTGTCTCCAACTTCTTTTTTCTTCATCCTTCATGAATTCTACCTTCAGTGTTTTCTCATGAAGATTCCCCCTCCCTAAAACTGTAAGAATTAARTGCAGTGACATAATGTAGACTAGGTTTAGAGGGAGACTAAATTATTTCATGCAGATTTTTTTTTTGGCAGATGTTCGTGCAAAATTTTTCTTAACATTTTCTTCACTTCCTATTCATTTGCCATCTCTTTGGGAAGGGCCTAATGAGAAATCTCATCCCAGAGACAAAAAAAGTAACAGCCCCCAGATATGAGTTACCTTTTCACTCATAGCTGACCTGATGCAGCATTGGCAACTCTGCTGGTTCAAGCAGGAAATTGAATTAACTGACTTCCAGAGATCCTGATCAACATACCTGATGCTGTGTGTTGGTAGTTGCTACTTCTGGAAAGASTTTTTCAAAATTTTTCATGTAAACTCTTTTTTAGTAAGTTTTTTTCAAATCGGAGAATTTTCCTGATGATTGATAAGTTTTACCATAMTACTGGGTATTTTTAAACATTTCAATAATGGTTTTACTTACAGATTTAAAATATTATTGTTTATCAATCCCCCCCCCCCAATGTATCATACTATATACTGAAAGRTTTTTGTAAAAGAGAGCAATTTTTAAAAATATTAAAATCCTTCCTTTTTAAGTAAAATAGGTGTTTTTAGTAAAAATGCTGATCACCAAAACTATCAGAAACAAAAAGCTGTATGAAAAACTTTTCAAGCCATGTAAAATGACATTTACTAAACTTTCAAAAAGTAGGAAAATCTTGAGCACTCTTTTAATAAAAAAAAAAAGAGTAGCTTTTTCATTTTTCAATTTTCATTGAAATCGCATATTTTCTAAAATCTGAATAATTTAAGGCACTTCTATACACAAATGTTTGATTCCCCCTCAGTTTACAGGATCTGGAGCCCTGGTGCACCTCCTCCTCAAGATCCAGGGGGCAGTTTAATAAAGGCTATTCCTAGATTTTGCCCAGGCTTTGTGTTCAGCCTGGATATGGTCTGTCATCTGTATCTTCCTGACACGTCATGAAGCGAAACAGGCCAGCTTCTCCTAGCAGAGATTCCCCACAAGATTCTTTTTATCTTACTGTGCACAGAGTGCTTGAARCCCTGCCTCTGTCCTCCATGTGTTCCACAGTTTATTTTTTCACTCTTTTGTTGCAGATATGTGAATCAGTTCAAATTAAGTTAAAAAAATAATGCAGGGTTTATGTTGTGGCAAGGAGCAGGGAAACTTTTTTAGGCATAAAGGGGGAGAGCAGGGAAGTTTAGACATTTGCCATTCATTAAAACCGAGGAGAATGTAGCTCAGGCTCCATGTGCTTTCTGAACAGAAACACAAGCAGCCGTGTGTTTAGCTGCAAATTGCTTGTTATTTACTTCATGAGCTCAGTGACAAACTGCATCCTATTAAAGGTATGGAACTGAAAACTCTCCTCCCTCTTTACGTTAATTCTTTGTGATTTTTCAGGCATATTGGTGCCTCCCTAGCATTGTTTTTTACAACTAAGTATCATTGCATTTAAAAATGGAAAGTTTCAGAGGCACTAGAGCAACTTCTAACCCACAATAGTAAAGCACAGACAGAGAGGAGAGGGCAAAATTTCCTTTTGCACGGTGAGAAGGACAATGTTAAATTCTCTGGTGTTCCAAACAAACCCATAGGATGCAGAAATATCATGGGAAAGAATGTTGACAAAATTTATGCTTGTGGGTTAAAGATGCAAGTGCTTTAACAAGAATACTAGCAGGTCAGAAAGCAAAGGATTCCCTTCCCCCCTGCTCTGCTCGAATATTTCTTCCAGGGATTTGAGAACTGCAGGATGACGTGGAAAGGGTAATAAAACCCTTCGAGTCGCCGGGTGTTCCACAGCCTGGCCTCACTCACAGCAGCTCTAGATACTTTAAAATTAAAAGTCCCAGGGAGTGAGTCATCTTGCCTCCCAGCTTCTCCCTTTCAGAAAGAGTCGGCAAAAAAGGCTGAAAAATTCCTCTGCAAATGTCTCGATCTTGCAAGCTTTAGTCAAATCACAACAGCATTTTTAAAAATGTCACTGAGGAACTGCAGTAAACAAAACTCAGATCCCAAGATCTAACAATTCTCAGTCTCAGTGTATCAGGTTGTGCCGACACAAAAATTTTCTGTGGAAAAAAAAATGAGAAAGTCTTTGCTTTTCTTCCTGACTGCTCAGTTTTTTGGGTGGGTTGTGTTTTTTGGG
>QVAJ01000089.1:1233302-1392915 GCA_003546035.1 Mixornis gularis
GGGGGGTGGGGGTGCTCTCTGGCTCTTAATGTGGAATTGTTGACTCTCCTCTTGTCCTGATGGTCACAGGAGACATACAACATGCATACCATATAATTGGGAAGCGGTTCAGGAAGCTGCCACGTCTGTAGGGCTCCAGCCCAGYGCACAAAAGGAGGCGGAGGTAGCAGGAATACCTTCTACTTGACGAAGTTGGAAATTCTGGTGCCACATCAGCAGGAGCAAAGCCCAGCACAGTGCTCTTCAGTCACTGCAGAACTGAAATGCACCACAGGAGTGATTCAAGGCACAAAACTGCCCAAATGGCTGCTAATATCTGCCCTTCTGCCCCCCTCACATCTCAGTGGGGGATGGTACACACTTCAAACCTCTGTTTACAATAACGYCTCTAATTCCATTTAGTACACTGGGAACTTCTTATCTTTATATCCAAAAGCCTCTCAGTTCGCTTCTCTGTGAGTCAGGGGAGAACTGAGGCAGAGGGACTGAGGTTGTATRAAGACCATGTGTAGGAGCATCCACTGACGGCAGGGAGAGAGAACTCTCCAGATCTGAGACACTCTAGGAACACGTGGTTTATTGCATGGGTCATGGGTAAAAGGGCCTTGCCTTCAGCCACCTGCCTGGGCTGAAGGGATGCCCCAAAGAGAAAGGGAGAGAGAGAGAGCAAGAAGGTAAGAGGTAAGAAGGGCGAGGTCCTTGTTACAATACATTCTATCTCCTTTTGTGTTGAATATTCTAATATACAGTAACCAACCAGCACAAGATACAAAATTTACAGACTTTGCATACCACCTATGAGAACTGCTATATTACCATATCACTCTGTATTCTAAACTCTAAAGGCTATTTTCTTTTCTTTTATTTTTCCCCCTGCTATCTTGGTGGGGCTACACCCTTGGGTCCCTTGGTGTCCCTTTGTTTGCTATCCCTCAACCCATCTCCAGATAATTACCATCTTCCTGCCTGCCATGCCTACATCTCAAAACTAGCTTTCATTTCTATTTCACTCACAGGTTTTATATTTTCAGAATCTCTTGCCAAGCAATCCTATCTGTAAGCTTCTCTTGTCTCTTTTCCAACAACTCTGCAGTACAATTTCACATCCATGTAYCTGACCTGACTTGGGAGTCAAAGCCTAATAGACAGAGAGAGCCAATGTTGCTCCTACCCTAAGGAGCCTCAGGTCCCTTTGGCTTCTGGTTCTAGAATTAATTCAGGAATCTCTGTGTGATGTTGTGACTGCCATGAAGAGAAAAAGGTCATTCTTAGCTAGCTTTGGTTCCCTTGTGCTCACACTCTGAGTAGCCAGYATACAGGAAACTCAAGCTTTTTTGTTCTAGAGGCTGGGAGGGGGACTTTGAGCCACATGTTTGAAACACCTTACCTGGGTTTGGGTAGTTTTTTAACAGAGTGGGTTGATTTATAAACCCTGAAGTGTATTTGCAATTCTATGAACTATGAAGAGGTGATCTGGAAAAATTCATGACTGCATTAGCAAGGCCAAACAGTGACTACCTGTATGGACACTCCCTGTAGGGATAACAGCACAAGCATGGGCATCCCTTTCATCTGCTCAGCCCCTAAAAGTAGCGATGTATGAATTAAAGAAAAACTTTGATTCATGCACCTTTTTACACCTATTTAACCAAAAATCTGAAATAAGAGTGTGTGTTCATACAGCTATGACTCTACCTATCTCACACATGATGTGTTTGAGGACAGAAGAGCCTGCTGAAGTATCTGCTGTAAAAACCATCCTTAGAAATAWCAGAGCTGGCATCATATGCTGATTATTAAGATTTATCACCATGTGTAGTTGATCTGGGATGTTGAAACATGCAGAAAAAAAGAGGGACATATAACAACTTAACAGGGATGATAAAAAGCTTATGTTGGGAGCAAAAAGGAGAAACAAATAGCAGAATTCAGAGAAAAATGTAAGAAATAAGTGAAGTTTCCCCAAAAAGTATTTTTTATCTAGACAGAAGCAAGCTGATTTAGATGTTTAAAGGTGGAAATTAATGTATTCAAGTACCATTTTTCAATTTTTTTTTAAAAGTTTGAAGGAAACAAAAAATACAACTATGCAGATGAGTGTTGAATCATCATGAAAATAAATACAATTATGGATTTTTCTCAGTTGGTGACTGATGTTCAGTTATCTCTTTTGCCTATTCCAAGTGCACTTTTGAATCATGTAAACATAACCTTCTCACATGGGGAACAGAGGCAATTTCCTATTTTCCAGAATGGATATGATTAAATAATTTACACATTATTTACCATAAGAATTCTGTGATTGTGTGAACTGTGGAATGAAAAGCATGCACAAATCCAACTGATGTCTAATCACTCTGTATTACATACTTACTATATCTACATCCATGTTTATGTGCTGAATGCTGACATGAACTTCGTGCACTGGTATCTTTTTTATGGCAAAAATCAAAGTGGCATGAGGTGGCTGCAGTGTCACAGCAGGACAGCGGCCATCCTACTCCATTACATTAATACCCTGCCTCTGATAGAGACATGCAGGACTTAGATGCCAGGAGAGGAAGTATTTCTTTTTCAGGAACAACATCTGGCTCATTAATGAACCCCACAGGTGGCTATGCTGGTGGTTTCTAGTCCCTTATGTGGTTAGGCTCTGTGTGGACAGCTTAAAAAGCCCATCATGTCAATGACTGGCTCTTTCAGCCTGAACTATTTTCGTTGGACTTAGTGATACTGTGGGATCTGTGCAACCTCTGCAAACCCTCTCCTGAAGTAGGTGCTTAAAAACACCTACAGCTCAGACAGGAAAAAGAGATGGTATGTTTGTTTACTTAAAGTTTAGCAYAGGCAAGCTACCATCTGTAGCTACCATCTGTACCATCAGTCTTTCCGAAACTGTTTATCCAATTTGTAAGATTTTTGTTCTTAATAAAGAAATAAAACATAYTACATGCATAAATTAAAAGAGTGTTTTAAGGCTATAAAGTCAAGCACCCAAATTCAAAAGATTGGAAGCATTAAAAATGTGTAGAAAATATTCAAAAAAAMCAGTATTCTTTTCTCTTCAGAAATGTTTTTGGATACTTAACACAGCTCTGGACAGATTGTTTTAGACTAGCTTCAATTTTCTCTAGGAAACTKTAATTTTGATTCACTAATGCAATATTGCCTCACACCATTTTTAGTGCTCCACTCATAATAGCCCATTGTTAGCAATGTATTTCTTCACACTTCCTGATTTTCCCCACTGGAGATTTAAAAACATTTGCAGGTTAAAAAAATAAAAAATCCAAAATCCTAGCTTCTTACTTTCCTACTTTTTACACAGAAAGGAAGATAAAATGCATTAATAAGTCCACTTAGATAGCAGAGATCAAAGAAGCAGGGGTTTGCTCCATTTCTGATTCAGTGTAGGTCAGTCAAATTGGTCCAAAAGTTCAGCAAAAAAGCCTTTTGGTCTCCTTTTGCTGATGCTAAGGAAAGTTACTGTGCAGCCTTGTACGGTGTTAATAGAGCAGGGTCACACTGGAATAGTCTATATTCACCTGTGTGCAGGGTAAACAACTGGCTTCAGTAGGACCCAGAAGCTTTACCACAGGCATGCAATGAAGTCCACAAGGTCCTCTGACCCCAAAACTGAATAGAGATCAAAATGCACATTATCTGCGAAGTGACCTTTCAAAGACAAGGTTAAAGTGTATCCTGAGTCCCACAGAAACTGTTTATACTCAGTTGTTTCTTTCTACTTTAGTACAAAATCACTGTGAGTTTCTAAATTCAGCAGAAATTCTGTTCAACACTAACTCATCTGCATATTTTGTACTTATTGCGAAGTTTATATGTAAATTCCCCACCTGAAATTACACCAACTAGATTTAAGGCTATATGTTCCATTAAGCATTAGAATTACGAGTGCTTCTAATGGTCTGAAGAACACCTTGCAGCATGACACAAAGAGAAATGCAGTGATTACCTGTGCCTGCAATGAATGTAATGGAAATCAGCACAATACCCATTTAACCTATGGCATGGGGAGCAYTGATATACTCTTCTGATCTGTTATATTAAATCCTGGAAATTTCTTAGGTGTGGGGAAGATCTTTTGTAATGTTTCTCTCTTTTTCTGACCAAATTTTCTTCCTTATTCACTGGGGCAGGGGTGTACCCAGACATTTGAATGCCCAGTGCTGAATCAGAAAAACTAGACTTAAGCCATGTCCCAGAATCAGCTGAAGGCAATCCCCATCTTGTCAGTCCTCCGGGACTGGGGTTCCTTCTGCTGGGCAGTGACACATGGAAGAAAGATGCGAAGTCTTTGAGTRCAAAGGTGATGGAGAAAACCCCAGACTTGGAATGGGTTGGGCTGGTGGAAGTGAGGAGGGTGGCTAGCCTCTGGATGCAGAGTATGAGATGTTGTATCACAGGATGTTTCTGCACAGCTGGGAATCCTCCCTGTCCTTTTCTTTCCCTGTCCGATGAGACTGCAAGAGCATCCACACTTGGGTATGTAAAGGCTGTGAGTTGTTGCAGTAGGGAAAGAAAATGAAGGGTGGATATCTACATTCTGAATTGTGGCTCTGAGTAACAATGGCCCAAACTAAACAACCTTCAAGGAATAAACCACGAGCACGGAAACCCCCTCTTTTGAAAGGTGAGTTTCCTTCTGAAAGATCAAAAAAACAGAGGAARGGTTTGAGTCTCCCACCTTGCAAGCTTTGAACACCAACCAATGGATGAAGTATACAAATTCCTTGTGTGCACCCCAGTCTGGCAGTACATTAGGTGTCCACAAAATTTATTTCTTAGTTTACTTGACAAATGTACGATGCAATTGTTTACATTTCCATTCACTGTAATTAATATGAACAGTATTCTGTACAGGCTTCCCAAGCAGCCTTCTTTACCTGGATTTTCCTTACACTTTCACTGGTGGTATGTGACTTATTTACAATTAATTAACCTAATTTTTGCAGTATGTTTTGCATATTATTAAATGTTATMATTAAAGATTCTACAACATATACACAGAATTTTCAAGCCTTTGTTCCTATTGTAAACCAGACATTATTCAAACAAAACTATTTTACTGTCCTCCCGGCAAAATAAAACCATTTTTCTTTGAAAGAAAAGAAAGAATATATATRTGCAGCTCAACAGTAATGATTAATTCAAACATTAAAATTTCTGTGTCTTTTCATCCATTTTTTTCACCTGSTCCAGCTAGTGGCCCTGCTGGTGCCAGGGTCATTAGTGTAGCTGKAGCTGCAGAAATAGGACTCACTCTGGTATGCCAAAAAAAAAAAAAAAGCCCAAAACTGGAGACCTGAGGACTCAGAGCCCTTGGACAGTGGCAGAGTGGTGGCACTTGCTCTGCTTTCCTGCAGACACAGTTTGTCCAAGGAGCTCAGAATCTGGCTATCACTGATACCATAGTTCACCCCTAAATTGCCAGGCTAAAATATTTTCCTATGGCTTCCAGCTTGGTCCTTCTCTCTCTAGTTCAAACTAGTAATAACAATAAATGAAGCTTAAATATTTCCTTTCTCTCTATCTAAGGCAGAGAAGATAACACCATCATGAGAACTTGCAAAAAAAGAAGGAAWTWTTTYTTTTTCAAAAAACAAAAAACACTTTGAGAAAGCAAGCTGGACTAACCAGGCTGCAACATGGTCATTCTTTCCATAGTGTTTTGTTTATACATGGAAGCATATCTCTCAGGCTGTGGCAWCCAGTTAGCTACAGTTTCCAGGTTMATGAGAAAGGCCTTGCCCGAATTGCAGCTCTAACATGTGGCTGCTGCTTTTATGGCTATGAAATGGAGGAGGGGGTCCCACATTTATATTGACTTTACTCAGCTGGAGGCTCTACAGTGCCATTAATCCATAAAATGAAGCCACTTACAACCGGGGAACCAAGCGTTCTGCTAAGCGTCGTGAACTTTTATTTCTGTATGGATGGGGATTTGCCTGGAGTGAACCCTGACCACTGCAGAGGATTCCTCATTTCAGAATCCTTATCTTTGCTGTGAAAGTGGGGTTCCTGGAGGCTGTGAAGGGTTCAGTTGATATAACTGTATGTTGCTACCCTCTCTGGATTGCACACCTGAGAGCTCRTCACTTCAATTCTAGTAGCACACAAACACTTTGCAGGCACACTTCCTCTTGTCATGCAGACACACTGATGTCTTCACTGGTCAGCTGCAGGCTGATATGGAAAATGAGCTCAATCAAACAGCATTCTCTTTAACTTATATTTCATATCAGTTTTAGAAAACTGATGACCAAGCAGAATTCCTGCTGACAAAAAATCAGTAGCCGTTTTCACAGTCAAAAAAAAATATTTCTTGCATTTCTGTTTTTATACAATTATTTCAAAACAGTCTAGTAATTAGGATGATAAATAGGTGTCATGATATTCTTCTAAAGTATTTGGCTTCTTTAGGACTTTCTGTACTTCTCACTGCAGAAGGAAACTGAAGTTAACAGAATAAAAAGAGATGTATGCGTAATGTGAAGATATAGGTTCCATAAAAAGATGAAATACTGTGCACAAAACTAATGAGTATACAGTTGCACAACACTGTATTCCAGCAGAACTCAAAGGATGATTTCTTTACAATGCYGGGTGTTATGGGAGTCTCTAGTTTGTGTGTGCTCATTTCTAGACATCATCTGAGATATGGTACCTAAGTAAAGGAATTCCATTTTTTCCCTAAATAGATTATGAMCATTTTTTCTACTTACAGATACCTCTTTGCTTCCTTAGCTAACTAAAGTAAAATATTTTGAGACATCACAATATKACTATTCTCCTGGAACTACTTGCAAACCTGCCACTCAGGCTTGTTTTAGTTTTTTTTATTCCACAATCAAATATAAATTAGACATTTTTTCAAGCTTGTCTAATAACAATTTCCAGAAGGGTAGGACTGGGTGACTACAATACAGCAGACAGAGTCAGGTGCTGGCAAGGGGGTCCATCAAGAGCTGGAAATTCAGCATACATGGAATCAGGTCCAGGGTCCTTCTGGGAAGTCCTGTCACAAGCAATAGGAGACAGGTCAGAGACGAGGCTGCATTCCAGGTCAAAAGTTCTTGCAAGACACAAGTTACCCAAGTACATAGGGCACAAGTACATCCAGGAGGCAGGGTCAGAAGCAGGGCTGAAGAGAGAACACCTACAGCATAATTCAGGTAAGGGCTCATGGCCCAAGGCTGTGCTGAAAGGGGGCTCCTGGGACCATGGTGAGGGTGGAGGCCCCAGGGTGAGACTGGTCACAGTTCAGGCCTATTAGTGGCCTCAAAAGTTCTGACAAATGCCTTCTTCAGGCTTCTCCTCACTTCATCTGCAATGACCCATTGTCTAATGTTATTTTCACCATTTTGAAGAATTAGGCACTCCTATTATGGAAGAGCATTAGGACATTTTTGTTAGGAACTCATTAGGACTCATTTTTGTTAGGAACATACCCCATCTGTCTAGTTAGCCATTACTTTGAACCATCCAATAAGAAACAGAATTATTACAGAATTATCTCAGCCTTCCCACAACATACGCTGTATATGTCACCTCTGCAGAATAGTACATCCTTCAGGAAATTTTTCAGAAATTTGGAGGCATTCCTTTTTTCTTGTGCTATAAACATAGGGGGATGAATGCTCTTTTCTGATGCAAAACCAGTCTGCAAACCACCAGTGGACACCATTACACTTCCACAAGCACAGGGAGCCAAAATAACTTCTTCACATTCCTATGATCCACACAGAGATGGGACATACGTGGCAAGTTGGGCACTGTGCTGGTGCCCTGCCCAGGATGCAAATTTCAACATAAAAGATGTTGAACAGTAACTTCAGAGGCTGAATGTCTTGATTGCAAGCTTAGTCCATTTGTCGGCCCCTGCAGAACTGTTCTGTAATGGTGAAGAGAAATGGAATGAAGAACAAATGGGCAGCTATGCTGCTTAAGATTTTAGTATTAAAGCTGCAGAAGCCACTGTGCACTGTGAGGACTCAGCAGGAAATGCAGTCGTGGAAATTCTCGCAGTGGGGAAACTGGACTCTCCACCTTCATTTCAGACTGAACAAATATCACAGGAAAAAAAAATTGCTAGGACTTCTGAATCTTCCTAAACATTCTACTTACTCYTGAAGTTCAAGAAGTAAATGCCACTAGACCCATTCTTATTAAATAAAGGTTAATTCTTTGGAGAAAATAACAAGAAATCTGACAGAATGATCACAGAGTTAAGACAAGATAATGTACAGTGACCTAGTCTTGATTCATAAGTGTACAGGAGCAAATCTTCCATTAAAAATGRACTCTGAAGAGTCATTATTTTAGCTTTGGAACAGCCTGGCTTTGCAAAGCAGRGTATCACCAAAAATCTGTTTATTCCTATTATGTTTTTTGTTTGATGTTAAGACAAAGTTCCTGGGGTAGGAGGCTGGTAAAGAAAATACATTCTCTTGCTACAAACTGTTAGCAGACAGAGCTTTGCTTTGCTCACTTTAAGTATTTTGCTTAGTTTGGCTTATAACTCTGTTTTTTCTGGAAACCTCTCATTTTTCTTTTGGTCTGCCTTCCAAAACCACAGCGAGCTGAAAAAGAATTCTTACCCTGGTGTTTCTCTGCCTCAAGGAATGCTCACTTTATATATTCCTATATACCTGTGCCCTCCATTTTCAGGACTGTATTTATACAAGTTAAAATATTTATCCCACCACATTTTTATTTTCTTGAAAAGAAAAGGACAGAAGTTTCAGCCAGTATGTGGGGGATGATCCAGCTGGCTTCTCCAGTGGAAATGATTACTGCAGAAACATTTGCAGTCACTTAGCTTTGCTCTCCCATGATCCTTAGCGGAAAAGGSTGAAAACAATTCAAAATAAATGTAGTGCAATCTAAACAGAGAAGGCAGAAATGAAAGATAATTTGCAGCAAACGAAGGAGAAGCCTTTCTCACCATTCAGGGTCCATTAGATTTTACAGTTATTTCAGCAATCCTGTTACAAATGCCTGGAAAATTAACAYGCACGGAGACTTTCTGCTGCTCAGCTACAGTCAACCACATCTGTTTCTGGTTTAAATCCTACCTCCCACTGGCATGGATTCAAAGAGCAGCAGTGGAAGTGAGTCTGGGTCTGGGACTTGACTGGGGTAAATGGATGCAGCTCCACTGAGAGAAGTGCAGCTAAATCCACTAATAATGTGGTGCTACATTTCTGGAGACCTGTGTTCTCAGAATTTTCTTTCCTTTTCCTTTCCTCTGTGTCCAATCAACTCTTCTACACAGGAAAAATGGGGTCCACACCTTAGCCACAGGATTCAGTTCTATAACTGTATGTGAGCTTCTTTTTAATGCCAAAAAAAAGAGAGAGCTTTAACATTATTCAATTTAGAAAATATTTTTTGTTCCATCAGATTGGTAAGTTTTGCATTTAAGAGGATTGTTTATATATATTTATAAGTACAGAAGCTGGGAATACCATGCGATATGTATGTGTGTGTTTGCACATCCACACATATATGTTCATCATATGTTTGTATGTGTGAAAAGCCTTTAGTATAAAAATAACTCAGTAAGCAGAAAATTCCCTACTRAACAATTTCCTGTACCAGAACAAGCTACATTTTCCCATTTAAATAGGTAACTTCTCATGCTGCAGCATGAATAAACTGAAAATGGAGAAAATCATGACTTAGATTGCTTCAGCATTTTATCTTACAAGAATCATTCTGTAGATTCAGCAGTTCCTCATACATTTTGCATGCAAGAATGAGGAAATGAGACTAAAGATGCACTAAGGTGTCATYRTACAGYTTTGTCCTGGAAATCCCAGTTTCASATAAGGTCCCAAATAAGCACAAAGGGGTATTTAACTTGTAGAAGAGAGGTGAAATTTGGGTCATGTTCTGATGTCCTACTGATGTTTCCTAACTGCCTGTAGTAGCACCTGTACTAGCAGGTGTAAGGAGCTAGGTCTCTTGCCTGGGCCTGTGGGCATGAGGCACAACAGAACTCGTCTCCAGGTGGCTCAACTCTCCTGCACCTAAACTGAAAGTAAGGCCTTCCTTTATGATTTGAGACAGACAGCACTGGGTGAAGTAAAAGCACCCTGCAACTCAGCCCAGGAGCAGCTGGCTCTTACAAAGCAGAGGTGTAGCTTTTGGGAGAAGCTACAGCCAGGAATACAAATGAAATAACTGTAGGTCACAGTAGGTCACAGAAGCTGCATGCCCAGTCAAGAAATCCATAGTCATCCAGGAATATGACCCGCATTTCACTCTTTCTAACTATAAGACAATGCTTCCTCTTCTTATATTTGTTACCTAAATGACTCRTCAAAGCAGATTGGGAACTATTTAGAAAAATAGTGCTTCCATTTTCACGTTCACCATCAACTAAGCAAACAGTAAAAATCAGACCTATGGCTACCTGCTTAGTAAGTTTCAGTAAGTTTCATTTTAAGTCCAAGACAGCTTAATGGGTTTCATTGTATGTCAGTTCTATTTCATTCAGGATCTTCCTTTTGTTTTTTGTTCCTTTGTTTGCGACTGGGTTTCTATATTTAAGAAGAATTCAAAAAGACTGAGAACTAGTGAACACCAAACAAGAGAAATTTTCATTCGTCCTAGAAAGAATGGTGGAACAAAGCTATGTTTGGAGAAAATGGAAAGGAAAAGTTCCCAATAACATAATCTTTCTTAAAAGAGAAGACCTTGGCACAGGTTAGCTTTGATTAGTTTTAATACAAAAGAATGCAAAGGGATAGGAAGGTGTCACATTGAGTAGAAGATTTTGWATATATAAAATGAAGGTGGAAAGTTCATAAGTAGGGATTCCAGTAAGAAATCCCAGACTACAATGTAATAATTTTTAGTCTGATTTTTGTAAATGCAAATTAAGTGATATGAAATAAAGATGAACATTTAAAGGGTGAGATGGTTGAAGCTGAGAACTTACAGCTTGAAATGGGCAGTTTTGCAGCACATTTGTCTGATGACTTTGTGAAGCAAATCAGCTTACTAAACTGCCCGAAAAGAAGTACAAAAATAAAAATWAGTGTTTTTCAGCTGGTTTAGTGAACAGAGCTTGTTCATCAAAAGTTAGATGAGAGCTCAACCTAGAAAAAAGGGACTACATGGTCAGGACCACATGGGAATGGAATCACATTCTTTGGCAGTTGTTGAGATGTCAGACCAGGTCAGACCATCAGATGCAACTGTACCATAAGTAGGAACAGCACCAGGTCCTTCAAATAGTTTGTCTTTAAAATCCACTAAACCTACCATGGTTCATGCTGTCAATACACAGATACAGACACCACATGAAAAGGAAACATCACATAAAAAGAAWATATAGGTGTTATAGCAATAGTAAAGAACTCCTTTTTTAGACTTTTATTCGAACTGTTTCACCTGTCCTCATAAGAGAGAAATTCTGTAAAGACTATCTCACTGAAAGCAGTAAATTTAGCCAGATAACATACACGGGCATCTACAGGTGAAAGTAGCAACATGCATCAATTGCTCCTAGTAACATCTGTATATCAAAAAAGACACTTAAAATCACAAAAAATCCTCCTCTGCCTTTTTTTTTCTTTTTTTTCTTTTTTTTTTTTTTTTTCCTCTCCCCGGACCGCAAAGGCGAGATTAAAAGTGGCATTTTAGTGCCTTTTCCTGCAATTTTCTCTCCACTTTTTTTTNTACTTAAGTGAATAAGCTTTAGATCTATGTTGGTTCCATTCCTAAAGATTTTTAAATTGTCAGTCTATAAAGACTTTCTGTAGTGTATTTTCATGTTTTCTCAAAATCTTATAGGTTTGTGGAAGGAGCTAAGTACAGAGTGAACACATAACCATGAGACATTAATGAAATAAATTTTAAATATTTACTAGAATCAGAGAAATAATTGACTGGGGTTTTAGGGGTGGTTTTTTGTGGGTTTTTTTTGTTTTGTTTTGTTTGKTTGGTTGGTTGGTTTTGGGTTTTGTTGTTGTTGTTGGGTTTTTTTTCTTTTAATTCASTCTTGCCAGTCAAAATAATTTGAAGAGAAAAAAAAGTTTTTGTCCTCCCTTTTGAAAACAACTTAGAAAGGTGTCATCCATCTGCAAGTATTTTTACATTATATGAAACACCAGCTTCTGCACATTTATGACACCTCTGGTTCTATATGTGTTGATTTAAAAGCTTTTACCAAACTATGCAATATAGAGAAACAATAAATTTCTGACAGATTAATTGTTTGTGTTTAATTTGTCTTTCGTAGATTGAAATATAGCTTTGTTTCAGCGCATGTCTGACACATGGTAAAATATTGGCTGACCCTTCTGAGGCATCACCACTGCCCAGGAATAGGCAGAAATAGCTAGGGTTAATCTGCACATCTAGCAGCAATTCCCATGTCAGAAAAGAAAAACACAAGTCAACTACTCAGTCCCAAAGAGACAGCCAGAGGAGGTTAAATCCAGGATGTGATTTCAGTGCATTAATCCTACTACCACATGGGAAGGAAAAAAATAATATCAGTCAAACTTTTTTCCAACTTTTGCCTTATTGGCCAGAGTAGGAAACCCCCACTCATCATGTTGTGAACTGTGAATCTTCCCCAGAACYCAACTCTCCCCAGGCCCTAGGGGAACTTGGCTTCCCAGGTCAAGCACACAGGGCTTGCCATGTGCTTTCTAGGTACTGCAGGCACAGCGTCAGAGCACTTGCAGCCTGTTCTGGGGACAGGCAGAGACTGCTTTGTGCTTAATAATGCAACAGTCCCCTCCCTGCTCAATGGGAGCCGTGTGGCTGCTGCAAATAGTTCATGTCCAAACTGTGGAGGGGGAAGGCAGAATGTGGCTTTTCTCCTTTTTTTGAGACCTCATAATTTTAAGCATAGATTCTGAGAGCTGAACTGCTTGTGGAGCCCAAGAGAAGAAACGCAATGGTGAAGGAATCCTATTGCAGCAGGAGCAGCACTGCCACATGGCTAACTAGCTGGAGTAAATCCTGCCACTGCTCTTCAGGCCCCTCCTTAAGAYACAAGTAAACGTGGCTCAGCAGTAAGCTGTCCAAACCAGGGCTCCMGTTCTCAGATGGAGGGTTTTCAAGGAAACTGCCTAGGATTGGTAGGCTTTCTTACAGAAGGACTTCCTTGCTTTCTTCCTCCTCTTCTTCTCCTTCATTCTTGCAAGTCCCTTTCTGAGGGACTGGCTGCCAAGGCACTCCAAGACTATGCTGATAGGAATCAGAAAAATCTTTTCTAGGTTTATTTCTTTTGAGCATCTGTACCACTAGGTTCGTGGGCCAGACAGGCATTTCTGACCCTGTCTTTCTTYAGAAATTAAAGCATTCTTAGTTTTTCAGCCTGTTTGGTGATAGTTACTCTGTATTTACTCCAGACTAATAAGAGGGAAAAAGGAAACAGCATTATCTGATGTACAAAGCAATTAAAACAGGAGGCAAAAATTCAAGCTTTTTTCCCAAAGTAATTCCCAACAATTCACATCATTCAAGAAGTGTGGTGCACACAAAGAAATTACTCTGAATCAAATGCCAACGAAGGGTAAAATGGGAGTTTCACTGGACATCATGTTTAAATAAGAGAGAACTGCCAGGTGCCMCAGCCAGAGACTATGGTTGAACCAGTCCTTCCCTGCTGCCTTTCCTATATATGTCAGAGTCAKAGATATGTTTAGATCTTTAATGTGTGTGTTTAAAAAACTATGAGCCATGTGGATTTTGCTGAATGATAAATGGTTATTATGCTGACCAAAGGGTGTGCCCTTCTCTGAGCTTTCAACTTTAGGGTCCAGGCTGCAATTAACACAAGATGCAGTGCTTGTGAAATGCTGCACAACTCTGACAAGAGTTAGAGAAGCAGAAAAACCAAAAGGCTTTATTGTCAAGTGGGTTCTAACAAAGCAGGTAACATCTCTGTGTTATTATAAGCCCCCTTTCTTTTCAGGTAAGCCCAGCATACTGCTGAGCATTTCTGCTCAGACTTCCTCTGAGATTAACAGCCCTTTTCTTCTGAAGGGCTGCATGAAAGAAAAGAGCGGTTTAAATACAATTATTTGCAGTCAGTGATGACTATCTTGTAATTTTTCATAACACCAACAGTTTTTAGTAGCTTCTCTCTCCCTCCTCTCTTTTCATTTTCACCCTCCCTCCTCACTATTTCATAAAAGGGGAATACTCACCATGAACTTTGCCTGGATATGGAAATCAAGGAGTTGCAAGCAGTTTAAGTAAGAGAAAGGAGGAGGGGGAAATGGCTGCAGCTATAAAGAGCATTTGGAGGGCTGGAAAGATCCTGTACTTCCCAACAGCTGCACTCCATCAAGGCAAACCACAAAATAGTTTTGCAGCAGCTCCCTAGAGCACAGGGCAAACAAAAGTCAGACAAGGCTGGTTTGGGTGTTGGGTTTTTTAATGGTAGAAGACAGGAGMGAGAAGGGGACAGGAAAAAATCCCCTAGCCTGTGTCAATATGACACTGTGTGTATGCATCTGTAAATATACAGGTAGCTGGCAGATGTGCTCATTGTCATATGTTACCCATTTGCTGTGATTTACATGCTGAGTTTTTAAGGTAGAATTCATGGAGCAGTCAATTGCAGTAYTAATCTACTAGTAGAGACAGCAGTAGATGTGAAGGAATATATAAGGATGTAGATAATTTTGATTCTCTGACTAGTGACACTCTGAAGAAATCACATTTAGGTTACTAGTTACTGCAGATTAAAACTAGTATAAATGTCAGATTATGTCTTTATTCTCTTCCTCTGACTCTCCACGGAAGCATAGACCCTGTTGTAGCAAGAAAAAGATGCACTGATTGTCTGTGACATTGTCTGAAGTTATTCAGATACTTCTAACGAGTGGGTTAAGAAAACTAACTCCTCCCAGGACATGAAAAACTTCGGCTGAAATCACAAGAATGTCTGAGCTGAAGCCCCGTCTCCCTCCCTGCCCCCATTCTTCAGGCTGCACTATTCTTAAATAAATTATTTGGGTTGGAAAACATTCCTTGCGCGTATTCTGACTCATGATTTCTCTGCTGCTTTAGAACCTTTAAGTGCCAGACAACCAGACAAAAGTTTCACTCTGCCTAATCTACTGGGGAAAAAAGGCAACTCCTCAGTTCCTTGAGGAAGCCCAGTCCAAAGTAAGTCACCACTTTGGGTGCTGGCTGTTACAGGATATGTGAGGAGGAAACATGGGCTCCTTCCTAGATTTCCTAATTGCACTCTCAGACAGACATGAGGTGATTCATCACTGGCTATGAAGAATTCTTGATTTCCAGCCTTTTTTGTTTTTTTGGGACCAATCCATCCAAAAAGTAGCTTTCAACCAATTCTGAAAGAAAGGCTGACCACTCCATACAGACAGCAACAGAAGACTTTTGGTGTAGCAGGGAGAGTTTTCTTGATATTGAAACCAAAGGCAAAATATAATTTCATTTATRTGTTTACTTACCAAACCATTACATGCAATACAGATTTAGGAGCCCTTTCTCATAAAAAGAACAACTAACTTCCACAGGTACATAGTTTTAGATGGACACAGGTACAGATCCATACAAACAGGCGAATTAGTTAAGATATGTTTACATATCAGCTGTTCATTTCACTGTCTCTATGCAGGTACTCAGATCCTGTAAACTGCAAACTAATACAATTTATCGTACACCTCCAGGGAGTAGAGATAATCTCATTTTTCCATGTTTGTCACAGATTATTTGTCATGCTCAGAGACACTGATCACAGCTCAGCTRGTGACAGATCATTTGTTAGACCACCTGTAGGCAGCAACTCGCAACTTTGTGCTTATATTGTATGTAAAGGTGAAGACAGACAGGGCTCTGTKTTTCTTTTGCCAGCTACAGTGACTACAGAGTATTTTATTCCAAGGGGTATTATATGCTTCATCTGCCATCAAAGGCCATCCAGAATGGTACAAAAATTTTAATATCTCATAACAGTGAAATACAAGAGCTTATAGAAAAGGAAGTGAAGAATGTTCTGTATGAGCTGGAGCAAGACAATTCACTTTACATCCCAGACCTGCMGCTGTCAATTATCAGCTGTGCAGACCCAGTTCTGTTAAGCAGCTCATAGAGAACWACCCAGAATATAAGTGGAAAGTGAGACCCACAGCACTGCATTGTTTGCATCCACTCCCCATCTCTGCCTGCTCTGCTGCAGTCTTTCCCACACAGCAAATTGCTTCTTCTCTCACAGCTGCAACTCCCAGCCCATCAGAAGAGAGGCAGATATTTGGTGCCAGATGAACAGCAGCCATTTTACATAGCTCCTCACCTTCGCCCTGTCTCTTTTCCATGCTGAGTGAGCCTAGCTGTTTTCCCACCACACAGAACCCAGTTAATTACACACTCACGTGCAGAGCAGGAAGTGTATGAGAATGTATGTAAGGTCAGCTAATTATGGGACAAGTCCTAGAACATTTATTTATTTATTATGGTGCAAATCCAGAAGTTATGGACASTTCTGAAGTGCTGCTTTCTTTAAAAGGTGTAATACAAGCAGGACCAGACCTCAAGAAAGATTATATCACACRTGCATACATACATATACACAGGCCTACTTGGAAGGCAGAGGGGCTGCCTTAGGTCATCTCCTGACCTTGGCCATACCTCCTCTAGGTCCCTCTCTTTATCAGTTTCCTCCACTTTGTTTTCTGTACCTGCATTGAAATGCCAGATATGYTTACATTATGCCTACCCAAGATACCTCTGTAAATCTCTGATCAGCCTGAACATACAGCAAAATAGTTATTAGGTGCTCTCTGTAAACACACATATTGTTCAAATTAGGGCTTGAAGACTTAGGGGCTTCCTGTTTGCTCTGGTTTTTCAACCTTACTTGATGAGCAAAGCCTCTGCAAGTGACAATATAATCCTTTTCTGGCAAACTCATTAAGAAGTATATGTAMGAAATACAAAAAATAGCTAGACCACAACAACCTTGCTGTATCAAAGCTACTGTCTCAGGCCTTCAGAACCATAATCAGCCACAAATTTCTTTAGAACCAGCTAATAAAGAGCAGATCATCAAGACAACATCTTTAAGTAGCATTTCAATGGCCAGACAACTTCTGCAGACACCTTTGTGAAGGTGGCTGAAAAGCTGAATTATATCCACTATTGAATTCTGACAGCAGGAATGCCTTTTCCCAACCTGGKTGTTATACCAACTCAGTCATAAATAAGGCCTGACATTCTACTGGGTGGAAGTCTAAATATTCAAGCATCCCATACAATTCTGGTGAGCAGTCTAACAGGAGTGTGCAGGTGATGACTGAAAGATAGCTCTTGAAGTATTAATTACTTGAAGAGATGTAGTGCCCAGGTGCAGGTTGGGCTGAGTGCACAGACACAACCCTAAAGGTTCTGACTGGCATTAGGRCTCAGCCACAAGGTCTGCTTGCGCCAAAACACTAACATTTCTGTCACATGAAATTAAGGCTGGGCTGACTAAAAGAAGAATATTTAGCACCTTTGTTGTACTACGTCTTCAAAGCCTGCATCAGCATGAAACTATTAGCATGCATCACACCTCTGCAAAGCATGTAAATGAAGGCTCTTGTATGCATAATGCAAGGGCAGAAACAAGGACCCAGGAGGTAAACKCTCAAAGGTTAGCTGCCAAATCAGTGGCTTCAGGTGATGATAAAAGGCTTTCTTATGACAAATGCCATCATGCTGCCTTTTCATAAAACTTGTATGCAAACACTACATTTGTTGGAAATCAAGACATTGTCTGGGAGCTAAATGAACCCTCAAAATAACAAAGAGTCTAAGGTCTGTTACACTGGCAAATAGTGTCTCTAACTGACCTGAGTCTGTTGACTGTATGAATGGCCTGGAAACTGAATGTTGGTGTATGCAACATGTTTGTCATGTAACTCATTAGTTAGATTTCTAAGTGAAATTTGATTTAACCAGTAACCTAGAGCATAGTAGGGAGAACAGCAAAATAAGTTAAAAACCAAGAGAAGAAAGCTATGAAACTTAATCAGCAGCAAGTGAATGGAAAGGTATTCTTCACTTTTATCTGCCTAATTTTGGCAAGGATGTTGAGAATGAGAGCCAAAGTGCTGTCATTTTTAGCRGTGTGATTCTTTCACCAGTGAAATTTTCTGGTGTGCTGCAATAGATTCCACCAGGTGTGGATGTAATAATTCTTTGGTTCTGAGTCTGTAATAAATAAATGAGCCTCTGCTCCTCCTCTGACCTTAGCTTAAGAGCACTTGTTACTTTGGAGAAGTAAGAACGGAGAACCTGAAATTTGTGTTAAAGTTGGTACATTTTGATTTTTAATTAATAACCTTGCAACTGTGAAATGCAGCTCTGTATACAAAAAAAATGACATGGAATTCATTGATAAGAAGTTTCCTTTGAAGTCATTGATACAGAACTTCTCAGAGCCTGAAATGTTTGACATCAAARTATATATTTTCTCCTATTTTTGAGATAGTGTTCCAACCTTAGGTTAAAAGAACAGAGAGCAAACTTAAAATTTAAAGACTGAAGTGTAACAGTGTAGAAGTGAAATTGCAACGTTTTCTTCTTTAACTAATGAAACTGAAATACTAATACTTCCCAGGCGTTCGCTCTGTATTTTGAATTAGAGTGGGAAAAACATAGCTGCTTAAATTATCATGTCAGCTCTTCATGTTAGTTACTTAGCAATATTTCCTTGTAGAACCCTGAAGCATTGCCCTCAAACCAGTTGTAGAGCTGTTGTTGGAAGAACTCAATCCAACGCATCAAGGCTGCAGAGACAGAGGCTTACAAAGAAAAATAATACTCAAACTTTTGTAGCCCTGATTCAATTCCACCAGCAGATCATGTATCCGATATGTGATGGTTTTGTTACCTACATGTTACATAAATTCTTAGCACCTCCCTTATAGTAGATGTGAAATATTGTTGTTCCGTGTATGATCAGCAAACACTAAGCAAAATCTACTTCCTACAATAAAATAATCATACTTCTTTTAGCTAAATAAATTGGAGGGGKTTTTTTAATTGTGAGCTGTGTTCTGTTTCTGTTGAACTCTTTCCTTCAGTACTTCTTCAATTGAGGATGAAAGGAAGCTCTACACCATTTTTTAGTTTACCCAACTATTTTAAGTCAAATTTTCGAATCCAGAGAATTTCTCATAAGCCAAGCTAACCCTGAGAAAATTAACCCTTTCTCATCAGGCAGAATAGTTCAGTTTTCATAGAGCTTTCCTGATGATTTAAAATAGAACAAAGCCACTGCTTCCCTATGGTTTTTTAGGGAAATCCTAAGAGAGGAGTTTCATGACAAAAGCCACTGTTCAAACACAGTCTTCTGGGTTAATTCTGCATAAATATCAAGAACGTTATTCCTCTTGTCCCAAACTGATGTTTGTGCCTTAAGAAAGTGACTGCAACTTTGTGTGTTTCTCTTCAGTTGAGCTCTTCCCTGCAATAGGGGCAGCAGTTCCASCAATTTGGAAGGAGCTGAGAAATATGAGTGTGCAAACAAAGCAATAGGAATTCAGCTGGGCAACCCCAGTCAGAAATCAGCTGGAATGTGGCAACACTGAGATGCAGGGTAAGTTATGGATCTGGAAGTAGCTAAAGAAAATTAAATTAACCCAGAGCTTTAAAGAAAAAAGATAACTCCTGTGCAAGATGCACATCCGCTGCTGTAGTTTTCTTTTTCTTTTGTTACCACTCTGACTCTTCTGTTGATCAAGTACCTGTGCAGTGAGGCTGGAGTTGGCACAGGATGGACAAACAAACCTTGTCCTGATCTGATGATGAAGAACATACATGAGGCTTGAATTTTGAACCATGCACCTACCTACCTGAGTTAAATAYACTAATTTTTTCAAGCATTAGAGTTTAGAATATTAGACTTTGCAAAGCTGAGTAAACTGATATGTCTGTGCACAAAGATTGCAAATGTCTTTGGAGCTTGGACACAGCTGATGCTGCTAATGCAGAGCAAGAGTTTRAGCACTGATGAGAGCACAAAGTGTCTCAATATTTAAAATTAAGAGAGAAAAGCACTAGTAGTTGTAATAGAAAATAATAAACTAAGGCTCATGTTACCCTTTCACATTCTGTTTTTTGAATGCAAATAGCTTCAAGCAATAATTCCAGCATTTAAACTGAGGTGGAGGTTATAGACAAGCTCTGGAAGACACAAACACAGTTAGACTGTAATGCCAGGAGTACACAGCACCTTTGAGAAAAGCTGAGATCTGCCTCATTTGAGTGTCTTTCAGTTCATGACAGAGATACAAAGGGAGGCACATYTCACTCGGAACAAAAAATATTTACTTCATTTCATGAAACTAGTGTTATTTGATGGCTAAGAGAGAGTTTAGCTTCAGGTGACTGCATAATCCACTATCTAAGTCTGCTAGGGTCATACAATCACAATGGATATGGTTAKGTGCTCTCATAAAAGGTGATCTTCTCATTTACAGTTTAGCCAAATGAAACGCAACTACTCTCGTGTTTGAGCGGAATGTAGGAGGCATCACCCCCCATTTCGTGTCTATAGCAGTTTTATAACAAAGAAACATCATCCTCCATGGTTTGGAACCTTTCAGAGAAGCCTTCCAAAAGCCAAAGACCTTTTAAATAGTATTCACTTAATTGGCCAGTCTGGATTTTTTGAAAGCACTTTAACCCATTGTTGATTTGCTCCTTTTCCATTCAGTGAGACCCTTCTGGTACAAATGACTTAACAAAATATTTTTGTTACCAGTTTGGATAATCTATGAGGTGATGGTAGCCTGTAGTCCCAGTTCTGTGACCACTGCAGGTGAGGCTGAGCAGCTGCTGAATCAAACCTCCTGAGGCTATGCAGGCTGCTTCGGCTGCAGCCCTAAATTATCCTGAAAGGGCATTACACTCTGGACTATCCACACAGCTCGTGCCCTTGAGCTTCACAGCACAGCATTCCCTTTTAATGTACACCAGCTGTGGTCAGCTCAGAGCAGAGCAGTCTGCTCCCTCACATGTAACCCCACTGTGCACCACTACCTTTCCTGTCGGGCAATACACCCTCATTTGCACTAAAGACAGTGCTGAATTCCCAGTGCTGGTCCTGAGACAAAACCTGTTGACTTCCTGTGGTGAATCCACTGAGACTGGATTCCACCACACTGTTTCAGGAGTGGGGCCTTCATGCACACAGAAATTTCACCAAGACATCCTAGTTCTTAATCACTCTTTCTGTAATTTCTAAAATRACAAAAAAATGCAATAACTTTAAAACATGATATTTATAAGACAGCAGACCTTTGTACGTGCACTTTGCACATACATGCACTGGGAGCACTTCTGTCCAGATCTTATCCATACACCCTACTGAGCAGCTTGTCGCAGATAAAAAGCAATTTACAAATTAAAATATTCTCCACCATATTTGTTTAGCATAATCAGGCTAAGCACAAACAGTTTAACTATTCTTATGTAYAGCCTGCCCAGTACTATAGATTCTGTAGACATGATCCTACCTTTCTCAGAATCCCATGGATATGCCTGTCAAGACTTTTTCATTCAATTTTTCAATAGCAGTCTAGGACATAATCTACTTTTTCCAAGAAAGATCCAGGGGAAAAAAATAAATCTGCAAACTATATATTTAAAATTGTTTTAAATACTCAGTACTGATAAAATTTTTTAAAAATTAATGGATTCTATTAACTTATCTGATTTTATTCTGTGATTCTGTGATTCTTGGGGTTATCCTGTGCAAGGCCAGRAGCTGGACTTCGATGATCCTCGTGGGGCACTTCCAGCTCAGGATATTCCATGATTCTGTGACTCTATGTTTAAAGAACCCAGCTTTCTTTCAATATTGTGGGGGTTTTTCATTCATAAGTACTTTGGAACCTATCAGGTCRGATCAAATTGTTTCTAATACAATGACTTGTCTCTGATGGTGACCAATAAAAGACATTTAAAAACAATAAATATAGGAGGTGATATTAAAATAGTCTCAYTGCCTTTAGCTTCTTATGGTGCAGGAACTACAAGCCTCAACTCCCACTTGCAAATTTGCATTTTGTAGAGTTTCAAGGAGTTCACCAATTTATTGCCTAATATTTCAAATATCCTATTAAARCTTGACACATGAAAATGTTATGCTGCGAAAAAAAGTGGAGTACAGCACTACAACTAGGCTGCTTATCATCTCACAAGACTGTGGACAAGTACACTGAGGCAAGGATGAGCAACCTTTTTCAAAGAGAGGAAAATACTGTAGAAGAGAGAATGAAGAGCTGCCACTCTTTATCTATTAGTGGTATTTACTAACAAGCAAAGTTAATACTAAGGTATTTTGTGCTGAAGAATGCCAACATTCAACGAAGATTTACCTCTAAAGCCCAACAGACTTCAGTAAGGAGATGCATCTTCTCTACTTTCCTGCCCACTGCATTCCCCCACAGCCTTGTAGMCCACTTCAGCAGAACTGATGGAACAATCCACAAAGATACAAAGATTCTGCAAGTTTCATGAAACTGACAGGTTAGCTAGAGGGAAAAGGCTAAAAYCAGCAACTCCAAGAAGAAAAGGTTTCAGTGTGAGTCCAAACTGTCTGGTTTGGTTTAGCAGCTGGCTAATCAATACAAATATCCTGGCCTGCTTGGGGTCAGCACTGGCGTGRGCTGCTTTTTGCCCAGCTGATAGCTGCAGAATAGGAAGCTGAGCCTAGTGAGAGGAGCGGGTAGAGATGTGAAGGGTAATCTAGGAGAAGGGAGAATCTGAGATTTTTAGGATGTTTACCACATCTATTCTTCTGAAGGTGTGTGAGATGGTATCACACAGAATCCCCCACACAGAATATTCTGAGCTGGAAGGGACCACAGGGACCATTGAGTCCAGCTCTTAAGTGAGGTTACCCATCACCTTGGCTTGGTTATGAGCACCATGCTCTGACCAATTTGTCGCAAGGTCTGTGGGTTCCATCCCTCGTGCAATCACCCTGGGCTTTTTACAAAACCATATGCTGTTACAAYGAACAATGGCCCATTCAACTGTATTAAGAGCTTTTAACAAAGCACAATCAGCTTTAAAAATGTTTGTAGGGAGAAACAACACTGTACTGCATGCCATTCATTGATTCTACCACTTAAAAATGGGAAYGTTGTGCTGTACAATTTTGGGAAACAGCAACATGGTATACTCAGCCAASCCTTATATGAGTGATGTCAGCTGCAGGGATTTCACATTTGCCTCTGTGTGACATAAAAATATGCCTTAAGTCCTTGTACTCAGATGCTATCACATTTTTCCCTAGTCTGCAGCAGTAGATTTGTTYATCTTTTCACTGAATAGGAAACAGAAAGTTGTGAGAAGGGCATCCAAAACTAATCAACACATAAGATTTCCTGTGCATTTTCCTCCCAGAATGAGGAATTCTAACTCCACATGAAGCAGAACAGAGATCTATCCATAGTTGCTGTGGGAGATGAAAGCAATTCAGGATGACAATTGGTGAAAAGTTTTAGTCATGGAAAAGCCTGGACTGACCAGGAAATGTTGTTGCTGAATACAACTTAAATCTGTATGCTACCTCATTTTTAAAAGTAGAATTTAAATGCACTTGAAAATTACCCCCASTGCCTGTGGAAATTTAGTTGCTTCAGAAGCCAATTTCAGTGAKCTGCACTGTCTGAAACAAGCCTTTACTTGCACTGCTGCTCATTTTTGACTGTCAGTGTGCATACCAAGTGGTATCATATAATGAGGGATCAGATTGAAGGTGCTTCCTTTACTGAGACAGATTTCTTTCCATTAAATTAGGGGTTATGCTCTTTGTTGTAGCTGAAAATTACCACTTGCTATGGAAAATTACCATTTATTATTATGCCAATTGAAAGTCGGGACATGAAGATAACAAAAAGACTGATTCTTTTCCCACCTGCTGTAAACTGTGATAGTTGAGGGTTCTTTTGATGGTTTTGGTTTGGGTTTTTTAATTCGAATTGTGCAGCAAAATTTTCAGTGGTAATTTCAAGGCAAGGTGCCAAAAATTTATTATTGCCTGTCTGGTTTTGATTGCAGTAGTGATTGTATCAAGCAATAATTAGAGCTTTATACGACACCACAACATTACGTGCAAAAACATCTTCGCACAGCCATGATCATGTTTGCTTGCTTCCAGTTACTTCACTGATCTCTACCTTTTACATTTTACAGTGCATTCTTGATTCATGCACTTCTGAGTTCTTATCGTTCCCAAGGCTGCTGAGAATGTAAAGGAATGGATCTATACTGATCCTCTACAAGTGATATGCATTGCATTTCTGTTTCATCTCATATAGAAAATTCTGAAAATCCCCAGGAGCCAAGGCACTGTGGATGTCAATCCCAAAAAGATGCAATGCAACTTTTTAATACTGTGATTTGATCCCCATTTCAGCAATATTCTAAATAAAAGTGGTACAAGCTTGGTATACCAGACCTCATGTCCACATCACAAACTTATTTRCAATCTGTCTAGACACATCCATTAATGTGTTTTCACACAGAGAAATTCTCACCAGCACTTTGTTCATTTGCTTTACTAGTATTGGCTGAGATTGATGAGCATCTCGAAGGACCACCTGGCTTTATTTCATCTTTCCTTCTGTTTTAGTTGAGAATTTTGATTTCCTTGACTCAAAATTGTACAAGAAARATAGAGAGAAACCATTTTCAAGGACATGTAGTGACAGGACAAGGGGGAATGCTTTCAAACTGAAAGAGAGTAGGTTTATATTACATGCTGAGTAAAAAAATTCTTCACTGTGAGGTTGGTGGGGCACTGAAATAGGTCCAGAAAAGTTGTGGATGCCCCATCTTTGGGAGTGTTCACAACSAGGTTGGCCATCCAATCTGGTCTAGTGAAAGGCGTTCCACAACAAGGGGATTGGAACTAGATGGTCTTTAAGGTCCCTTCCAAACCAAACCATTCTATGGTTCCATGATAATGGCCCAGTGGTTGGCTGATAAGTTTTGAAATAACATGCAGGGAAAATGCTTTCCAGTGTACATATTAAAAAGTTACAGTTTTCATAATTTTTGATCTGTATTCTAACGATTTTTTAAAATAATGATAAAAAAATCTGGTTGACATCACCTGGAAACTCCTCTCTTTTAAAGCCTGCCCTAACAGCAAATCTTGTAGAGGATATTTTTTGTTATCATGAAAATTTCAATTTAAATTGTGCCATAGGCATTACTGGCTTTAATGTGAAATAGTTCCTTTAAACAGGTATGATCCAAAGGGAAAAAGAATTCTTAGATATTTACTTGTTTAAGCTGGCTATCAAATCAATTCTGGTATGCTAATGGCTCCAAAAGCTTTCATGTTTCTTCTGTTACTTCAGAAATACTTGTACTAGTAATGATATTTGCACACTAGCAACCATTTGACATAATTGTGTTTTATATATTCAGTATTTCTGAATTCACATCATAGGACCAAAGTTACTAGGCACTACCTTTTTAATGAAACACTTATTTTCTTTYCCACAAGTTTCTAAGATTATTTTTGCATGCTTAGGTAGAGAAGATAAGCATTGTAGCCTCTCTTCACAACAGAAAATGTGACGGTGCCTGTAGGACAGAGATACCTTGCAGGAAGATCAGTTTAACTGGCCTTTGTCACTTACCCTAAAATCATTTGGTGGGCCTTGAATAACTGCTGATGCTAGAGGGAGAAGAAATTTCTCTCTTGGCTTCCTCATCTTTCCTTGAAATAAGAAGACAATGGATRACTGAAAGAGAAGAAAATGTCCAAGGACTCCACAGGTTCCAAAGGTCAGGTTTGCATCTGAGACTGTTGTGGCAAAGCTGTTGGTCCTAAAGAACTTCAGTTATGAATTTTTCAGCATGGTGGATTGCTGAAAAGAGACTGACATGGGAAAAAAAACATACCAATGAATTATTCTTCTGCATCTCTTTTTTTTTCTATCCATATACAGCAACCTTGAATTGGCTGGAGTGTACTAAGAATTMAYYTCTTTGGAAGCCTGAKGAGTYTCATACCATCTCAACTGCTTTTGTSTGTTGCTGAGYTTCTGACTCCAMGTCTCCCTCACCCACCTGCATTATGGGAGACATGGTGATTGAAAATCCACCTCTTTGCAGGCCTTTTTTGTCCTTTGGGTGGGAGCTTGTCCTTCCTGTGTGAAACGTCATGGGTAAAATGAATGAGTATAGTAGCTTAGTTTGATTTGGTCAGGATACATGTRCCTGCATCCTTGCACCTTCCATCTATTTGATTAACAGGAAAAGGCTATCATTTACTGAAAATGTGCATAAAAGATGTTTATACATATGCAATTAGAACAGGTTTGTCTCATGAGTCTCTAATTACTATTATAATCAGTCAATAACTTCTGCTGATCCATCAGAGTCRAAATAAAGAAAAACTGGCTACAGAATCAATGATTGATTCCAAGGAACAAGTTTGAAAAAAACCCAAATTGTTCACTAAAAGTGGAATCAGAAAATATTTGGACTTGAGCCTTTGGGCCTATAATAATTTTTTTAAAAAAGGGGGGGTTGGGTCTATAATAATTATTATTTATTTATTAATTATTTTAACTTGTTTGAAGCTCACTGAGCTACTTTAGGTTTATGCTGGTATAAACTGTCAAGTAGTTATCTTCACTGTCAAGGTTAATTTAAAATCCTTCTTGGTCTAAATTGTTACCATTCACATGAAAGAGAATCTGAAAGAATACTCATGTACCGTTTCTGCCATATACTTTTATTACAATGTTTCAATCACATCATTTTTTGTGCTACCATTATCTGGTCAGACACACTTCGTTGGATCACCTTTTCCTAATGCTGTGGATTTTCCTATCCAAACTGCAGGCTTTTCCATTTCGTCGGCACCCTTGATAGCGAGGAAGTGTCGTGTCCGCGGAGGCAGCTTCAGGCAGGCTGTCCAGCCGGGAACGGCTGGCTCGCCCGGACACGCGTGGATGCGTGGCACAGAGATGCTGCTTTCGGTGCTGGCAGTGCCCCCGAGACACAACGCCTGTGGGGAYCCCGCTCAGGTGCTCATCCGTGACCCATCCTTCCCATTCTTTCTGTACCCCTGCCCCCGACGGCAGCTGATAAATAGGCGCCGGATACAGCCCCGGCACCTCCCCTAAGACAAGCTGAGGGCCAGACGACCCTCCTGGCCGCGGGGTGGTCAGGAGGCGGTGCCGATCCGCTGCCAGGAGCCCTCACTCGCCCTCCGCCGCGGCTCTCCCGGAGGATGTGGCGGCTCGCTGCTGTCCTGGGCAGGATCCGCCTGCTCGGCGACCCGCGGCTGGGGGARGGAAGGGGGGCGAGGACGGGCGTCCTCCTCCCCTTTTCCGCCCCGGAGAGGTCCCCTCCACCCTGAGGCGGGGCTCCTATTTGCCTTCGCCGTTCCCTCTGCTCGGGACTCCCCTCGGCGAGCGGAGGGGGCCGGGGAGGGGGCGGCTGCCCGCCTTGGAAGAGCCCCTGGGCGGGGAGGCGGGCTGGCCGTGGCTGCCGCTTGGCCTGGCCGGAGGCACCACGTCAGCCACCCGCAGCCGCGGGGACTGCGATGGGCGACCCCAAGTGACTGCAGCCCCGACCCCAGCCCCGGGGCAGAGGAACGATGGGGCGGCCGGCCCTCGGGGCCACAGCGCGGGCAACTCCTCTCACACCCACCACGGCCCCCCTCCCCCGCGAAGGGAGAAGCCGTCTGCCGGGCAGACGTGGCAAACAAGCCCGCCAGCTTTCCCTCCGCTGGGTGGGCGGCTGGCCGTCACGAAGGGGGACTGTCGGGAGTGCCCATCCTCCTCCCTGCTCCCGGAGAGTTCCGTTCAGCCGGGCGGGAGGCGGGGAGCTCTCGGGGCGGCGGCTGCGGGGCACCCCGGGCTCCCCTCGCACACACACACTGCCCGAGCGGCCGCGAAGCCGGGAGGGGAGACTGGCAGGGCTCTGCCCCAGCCCTGGACGGGCGGAGATGCTTTCCCGGGGAGAGCAAACAGCCGGGACGCGAACGGGGCTGCGGGCGGACTGAGGGGCTGTCGGTGCCCCCGGCACTCGCTGTCCGCGGGGAAACRCCGGGTGCGCGGGACCGGAGTGACCGTGCAGGGTCGTGCTAGACGGAATGGGGAGAGCGTCGCCTTTTGCCTTTGGTTACAGTGGGACTGCGGAGAGAGGTTGAGCTAGGATCCAGCCTCCTCCTGGGCTCCCCCGGCCGCTGCCCCGCGGGGCGGGAGGCGCCGCCGGCCCTGGACAGCTCCCGCTTTGAACGCCGTCGGGGCGCTGCCAGCCGGCTGCCCGGCGTGGCTCCCGGCCGCGCTCCCAGAAAAGCGGCGCGAGAGGGGCGTGGGACGGCTGAGGCGGGGGGGGGGAAAGAAAAAAAAAGAGAGACGACGAGTCAGATTTTCCTTCCGAAAGCCTCAGTGTCCACGTCCTCAAAGCATGGAACCAATTTAGCGTCGCCGCCCCCCCGGCGCTGCCGCTGCCAAAGCTGCTGTGGAGGGCTGGAGACACGGGGCACGTGACGGCCGGGGCGGCGCCGGGACCCTCCTGCGGTATAAGTAGGGCGGACCGAGCCTGGGTCAATTTAGCGTCCCTGGCAGCAGGTTTCTGCTAAGGTTGGAGTTACTCCTCGAGACTGTATGCCTGCGTCCCACAGGCGATAGCTAACCAACCGACTCGGCACCACAAGGAGTCTGCATGTCTTGCAACTAGACATGCTCAGCTTTGTGGATACACGGATTTGGTTGCTGCTCGCAGTAACTTCATACCTAGCAACAGGCCAACGTAAGTGCTTTCCGCTTGTTTGTGGCAGGGGTGGTGGCAGGGGTGGCTGTCCGGCTCTGCGCTCTGTGCTTTGTCCCGACGCCCGCCCCACGCAAGGCAGTCTGCAGGGAGTTGCCGCTTCCCAAGCGGTASAGACCAGCTCATAAACTGCCACCTCCGTCCCAGACCAGTCTCTAGATTCTTTCTTTCCCTCAGAAAAAGATGGCAAATGGCCAACGAGATCCCCCTCTAAGGAAAAAAAATAAAGGGAAAATAAAAGAAAAAGTAAGGGGCCACCTCCCCCCAGGCGGGCTCGTTCCCAGAGGAGGACGCAAAGCTTCAACTCCAGCGCAGATACTGGGAGGAGATACAGATACAGGCTGGGAGGAGAGTGCTTGCGGCGAGCGGAAGGACTCAGGCTGCACTTTTGTGAGAGCTGAGGGGCGCTTTCCGAAGCAGGGTGCCGGGGAAGCGGGAGAGCGGCGGCTCATCCATCTATCCATGCATCCCTTCCCTCCCTCGCTCCCTCCGAGGGCTCCGCGCGCGGGGCGCCCCCTGCGGGCCGCTCGGGGCCAGCGCGRCGGGCGGAGCTGCCGCGGCCCCGGGGAGGGGGCACCGTGTGGGGCGGGAGGAGGGAGGCAGGGAAGGGACAGAGSTCCGCTCCGGTGCGAAGAGGGAGCGCGGCTCCCCGAGGGCGCCACGCTGCTCTCTGCCTCTCGTTGGGTGGGGATGTAGTGCCCCCTCATCGCAGTCAGCGAAGGGCGAACAGGCGCACACACACCCCGTACACTGAGATGGAAGGGACACGCGCCCCGCGCCTCGGCTGGGGGCGAAGAGGAGCCTTCCTGCAGGGCAGCGCCCTGTGAAGGGCCCCCCGAGCCCAGGCCACCGTGGCTTTGACCCAGGGTTTGGCCGCGTTCCCGGGCGGAGGAGGGAGGGGGCACCCGTGCGCTGCCCACTCCTGGCGGTGGGAGCCCCCGGGATGATGTCCCCCGGGATGATGTCCCCCGGGATGATGTCCCCCGGGAAGGTGCCCCGGGTCGCCCTCGCCGGGGCGGGGGGGCAGCAGCGGGGCTGTTCTGGACGGGCTTTTTGGGGACATCCCCCCCTACCCCGGTGACGGGAGGCGGCTGCGCCTTGGCAAAGGAGACGGAGCGGTTCGTGTGGGGGTCCCCGAACCGTGCACCCCACGCTTCCCRCAGGGGGTTTGGGTAGGCGCCGTTGTCACTGTCACCTGCGGGCAGTAATGGCTTTAGTTTTGTGTTGGGTCAGCACAGGCTGCCCGTGGAATTCCAGTGCTTTCAGCATTTCAACACTGTTACATTTTTCTGGACTGCACGAATCATCCGAATTTAGTGTGATCATACACTGCCAAAGTGACACGTTGTGGAAAAACATCCAGCAACCTGTTAGTTAGTGGTGATGTTAAATTCCTGGCATTCAAATGAGACGTGAGACTCTTTTACTATGGTGAGTTTAAGTCAAAAAAGATTTTAAATTCCCTGAAATTAAGAAACTCAAAAAATTTGTTTCTCCAACTAATGAAAAAAGTGCATACTCACACTTAGCAGTGTATAACATACAGAGATAGTTGTTTGAAATGTGGCTTAATAGCTTCGAACTGTTTCCTGTTACACTGTTTTACAGGAAAATGTGGAAATAGGGATGTTTGGCTAGAACCTTTCCCCATAAAAAGTGGGAATGGGCCATTTCTCTGAAAATTTCACATTACCCCTACAATTTAGTATTTTCACATCTGCCTGGGTTTGTTCATCTCTTGCAATGAACGCATATGTGGAAATACATAGGTCTGGGAGCTTTTCCATGARGGCATGTTGAAACATATTTAGAGCAGGTTTGTAGTTGATATCTGCCTTTTTACTGTATCAGCCACATTACTTGTCTTGGTTTAATTAACAAGTCCATTTTGAATTAGAAATACATGGCAATTTCACCCGTGAGTCTTTCCAGTCTAAGATAACCATCTTCACAGTAAGAAATTTTACTTAAAGGAAAATGAAAATGTTTATTGCATTAAGGAAAAATCGACAAAATTGCATTTGGAATTAAAAGCAGCAAATTTAATTTTTAATTGAAAGCAAGTTTAAAATTTAAAACTTGTAAAATATTTGAACCCGTGCTCTAATTATCTCTTTTTTTCTTTCCCTTCTCTTTGCAGATGTGAGAGAGGTCAGTATAATTTTTTTATCTAATATGTAACACTCCAATTAACAGGCTAGGCTTCTCTTCTTGTGGCAGTATTATTTTCTAACAGTCATTCCCGAGACAGTCGTGGAAAAGTAGTGATTAAATCCTGAAGGCACTGCCTGGAAAGGTACCCACCCCAATTTCACAAGTGGGATGGCCTTTTTGAGAGACTGCCTTCATAGGTGTAGAGACCATGAGGGGAAAGTAACGGAGCAGTGCTCTTTGGACATGGTACCTGGCAGTTTGGATTGGAGATTACTCTGCTTTAAAGCCAGTTTTACAGTCTAAATTTCATTGCACATTAGGATTATGAAAGAGTTCAGGTGTGACTTTTTTTTTTTAAATTCTAATATTTTAGGCTGCTATAGCTATAAAATTGTCAGTCTTCAACACAACATTTTATTATAGTTACAMGCATCTCTGCTATGTATAACCTCCTAGCTTTCAAAGTAATTTTAAATCATAGGGCATAGTTAAATATATTGGACTGAGAAAAAGCATAGTTATGTAAGAAAATGAGTCAAATTTTGTGCATTATTTTAGTTTAAAATACTGAAATACTGGCAGAAATTGTGACCTTTTTTTTTTTTTTAATTCTCTTCCTTATTTTTTCCAGGCACCTGCAGGGCGCAAGGTAAGCATTTTTATTTTTCTTTTGTGGAAATGAAGATGATGTCAGGGAGTCAAATGAATTAATATTTTGTTGATTTTTGGATGAAAGGAAAATTGACTCCATTGCTTATTTTCAGTGTTCCCTGAAAGTAGCAGTGAATTGAATAAAAGGTGTTTTACCTGTGAGCAGAACTAAGCCTACCAAGACGTAAATGACATSAAAGTATCATTCTTATTTAAACAGAGTTCCTTTGTAAAGATTTACGTGGATTGAATAATACAGCAATATCCATACAGGTCTGAAAGGCTAAATCAATTCTATATTATTTCTAAAAGTCACTACTGTTAAATTAGAACTAAAATTTTGGTAGAAACAAACCCCAATTTTGCAAGTAGTTCTGTGGTTTGTGAAGTGACACTTTTAAGTCACACAACAGTGGCAGTGGCTAATCTATTTGCAGTAGATTATTGTGGGCGAAAATACTCTGTCTGTGGAAAATAGCTGTTGGACCTGTATATGCAGCCTTCTTTTCCTTTTTAATGTGCATTAATTATTCTCAATGTATCTGTTTCCTTGTGTTGTCCTGGAAAGTTTCCACAGTAACTCAYTGAGTGTTATTTTCTTCTGGCAGGGCCCTAGAGGAGACAAAGGGCCACAGGGAGAAAGGGTAAGGAATTAGATTGACATTTATTTGTGATCTTTGAACAGTAGTTGTTGGAAAACCAGTAGGAAAAAACTAAGTTTAAGCATTGCTGTGAGGTTAAATGATTGTACCCATAGAAGCTTGCGTGTGCAATTTCATTAAAAAAAGAAACCAAGTTACCTTTGTACCATATTCAGCCTAATTATGGTCACTGTGCCTGAGGAGATGTGGTTGAGATCATAGGGCAGCCTAGATCTTCAAGTGATGATTTGGAAAATGTTTTTCCAGCTGCTCACGGTGGAAATAACACATAGAAATGCAGAGGGAAAAGTTTACATGTAGAGATGTAATCTTTGAATAATATGGTTTTCTCTACATAAAACTTGAATAAACTAAGCTGGTTTTGAAGAGMATTAGTTATCTGTGCCTCCAACAATGTTTTGGAAAGGCTCTTTTCTTGGCAGCTGGGCATTTGTTACCTACTTTCTGCTAGTCAAAGTGGACGTTATAACGCTGAAGGCTCTACCATAGAAGTAACCACAAATAAGGACATTTGGATAATTTAATTGTAATGTTCATTCATATTGCTGACATCTGCTTTTCTGGTTTGCTTCTGCATCATTGCTGCTTTTTGTAAAGTGGCATTCTGAACTTCTCATACTTATCTGGGTTGTCTGTAGTTATGTGTCTTTTTTTCTTTCCTCTGAAAATGAAAATGCCATAGTACTGATGAGGGAGGTGTTGAAGATTTCTGAGATCACAGTGTGCTGACAAATGTAATGGAAACTATTAGGAAGACTATATCAGTGTGGTCAGATGGATATTTGGTTTAGGCTGCCGCTAACTAAATTTGTTTAATGAAATGAGATGCTTTCCTTGTTCTGAAGGCAACAAGCCTAATTCTGCTCTTTTAGAAATCCATTTATTATGGATTTCATTAAGTACTGAACTGGGTCCAAAAAACTCAACAAATTAAATACCTCACATCAATTGCCATGATGCCAAAACTTGACCAGCTTTGTGCACTGAGGATGAAAGAATGTAAGGATAAATGTTACTGGACTGAATACAGGTGATTTCAACCTGTTGTAAAAGTTCTGAGGGTAGTAGCAGGTGGATGGTATCAAAAATCTGTAGAAGAGCACTGCTAAATTTTAACTGGATTTGCAATTATACCAGCAAATTGTCTATAGTGATTAAAAACTGRCATTGGACTTACTCTAGATCCAGGTTAACTCATATCAGTAGAGCTGACCTTTTGTAATCCTCAGCTGGTCAAATTTTAGGCTCTCACTAACAGAATCTGTGGGTGCACGTGGGTCCCTTGGGGTTTGTAGGTCCAAAGTTTGTCACTTAAGATGAAACTTCCCAGTTTGGACGTTACGGTTTGGTAGCGTAAATCCAATATTACGCCCATAAATCTCAAATACGAAGCTCCAGTACATATCTGATACAGGGTGTAGCAAGGTAACATAAGATCAGACTCTGTTTATTTTCTCAAGTTAAGCATTTATTGAAACTATTTATTGAAATATATAGCACTGCTGTAGGGTGTGCTGTGATGCCTGGTTGTTACTGAAATCACTACATCGGAGATTTCTTCAGCCACCTCTAATTTTCACTGTATAATTCTCTTTTTAACTCTAGGGTCCACCAGGTCCACCAGGCAGAGATGGTGAAGATGGTCCTCCAGGTCCTCCAGGGCCCCCTGGTCCTCCAGGTCTTGGCGGAGTAAGGCATCCAAACTTTCTATTACCAGAACTCRTAAGCTGTGCTTTGTGACCAAGATGAAATTTGTATCTGCTGGAAAACACTATTGTTGAATTGAAGAGTGGAAGAAACATTCTCTTGTGAGCCATAAGAAGCTGATGGTCCCAGTTCCAGTGAAACCTTCCTTGGGATGTATATATTCCRTGGAAAATTTGGATTCTGTATTCGACAGGGACTTAGGAAGAAGGGCAAATCAACTCTGTTATTTAGCATTAAACTTACACGGCGATAATGTGTATGGGTTAGGCATCAACTAAATGAAACCAGTGCTGTTTAAGTAGATGGGGAAAAGAAACCTTTGTGGTTGGATTCAAGAAACAGCAACTGTTTTGGAATAAGCAAAGAAGATGACTCCTTAGGCTAAAAAATCAATTAAAAGTGCTAAATTTTTTTAGAGTATTGTCCTTTAGAAATTATTCTTYTTATCTGTATTCATACTGCAGAACTGTAAGTGGGTTGTTGTGTACACACTTGGTGCACCARCATCCGTCATGTATTCTCTGCAGAATGCTGAATTTAACCCTTTGCTGCACATTAGCTTGCAGAGGGAGCATGAAGACATAGACAGTGTTGTACTGATCRAGTTTAGTAAGCCCTTCTGCATGGAAGAATACTCTTTGGACTTCAATGTGAATAGCAATACTTTATTTTGCTAGTTGCAAATATCAAACTGCTTTCATAATTTTTTAAAAAAAATTTAATATGTTAATTAAACAAGCAAGAAAAGGAGGTTTGATTATGTTGTGGAGAATCTTTTTCTGTTTTGATTAAATGTCTAAAATCCATTGCAGTGTTTCTGAGGCTGCATGTTCCTCAGATGTTTCTGAAACTGAAGGGCCTACCTCATGCAATAGCTATTCAGGGCTGGTACATGAATTTTACTTATGCATATTTTTTCACTGCTTTGCTTAACTTCCCTCACTGGAAATTAGGCAGAATAATTTGAGAGTTTCAAGAAAGTTTTCAATTTTATATGAGCACTGAATTTACAGTCCTAATTTTCAGTTCACACTATTGAATGCCTCTCTATCACTTCTGCAGAAATATTTGGGTTTGAAAGGGCCTTCCTGGTAAAATCAAGTCTTTTTGGAAAAAAGGGAATAGAAATGTATGTATAGTAGGACTGTATTTACTGAGTTATATGTATGCTGCTTTAACAAACAAAAGTAACAAATACTTTATGTATAGCGAGTATAACAAATGAGATGATATTTAGATACAGAATGTTGATTAAAATAGTTTTTAAAATAAAGTTTTTAGTATTTTAATTTCAATCTTTTGTTTMTCTACAGAACTTCGCTGCTCAATATGATCCATCTAAAGCAGCAGATTTTGGCCCAGGACCTATGGTAGGTATATGACATAGCACTTGATAACTGACATGAATAATGTGTTTAGGATTTTCCTTTAACTCTAACTCAGCTGCATTAATGAAAAATATAGTGTTAAAATTGGTGGTTTGATCATATATTGACTCAGACTGGAAACTGATCCTTTAATATAGGATGATGGTAAGCATTTTAGATAGTCGGAGGACTTGAAATGTGGTCTTGGATCTGTATATTTATCTTGAATATACCACTACTGGGTCCTGTGCTTTAACTCGACCACACTTTTATGAGTCAATGAATCTCATAGTCTGCTGTTAGATAGCACATGTACTTTGATATAGTATTACTTTACCCATATTGAGACAGAAGATTGTGTTTTAGGAATGAGATTAACTGTAAAGCTGCTCTCTAAAGCAGACACAGGCCTAAAAAGTAACTCAGCATCTTGGCTTCAGTTGGTGATGATTTTTTCTCCATGGCTGTACAACTCTTTTGATATCCTTGGATAGCCCAGGTTTTTTAGGAAATTGGCCACTGCATTTGGTTCTCAACATCTGAATGTTAGTACTTGGTACTCTAAGGCTGTTCTAAGGAGGAGTCTTTATAGCTCACTGTATATTATGTACAAATGGAATTTAAGGGGTCTGTTGCCACTCAATATGAATTTCTAGCCCTTCCTTATGTTAGCAAACATTTTCAGTGTACATAGATAGCAGAATATGGGTTAAATTCACCACACACRCTGACGTCACAGACAGTGCATCTGATGGGTGAGCAGCAGGATGAAGGATGGCCAGGATTATTCTGGGTCAAGTGCTTGTCTCCACTTCCAAAAACACTCTAATATTAAGTGGATTTTGGAAAATACTTTGGCATCCATTTAGTTATGAAATGCTGGAAAACAGGAGTACCTTTAATCAGGTTCTGCTCTCAGTGTTGGATGATTATTCAGAAAACAGATGAGGATTTATTTGAGGTGTCACCATTTCTATGTTCCAATTTTTGAGTTGGTTAGGTTCATTGGACAGAAACAGCAGCAGAATCTACCTGTTGTGAGGAAATTTCAAGTTTCACAAACAATATATAGTAGATTGGCAAGGGAAAAGTAGTTGGAGAATATAATTTATGAAGACATTCACAGGGTTTATGCAGCACATATGATTCAGACTGTCTAGAAACCATTATTTTTTCTAGAATTACTGCAGAAATACATATCCCATATGTATTTTCATACCCACAACATTGCTTTAACTCCCGTGAGTAACTTCCTGTAATTAATGTACATTTATTCCTCTTAATAAAAGGTTTTCAGTCTTATGGGAAAGCTATATAAACCACTGAAAAGYTGGCATATGATTTTAATCTTGTAATGAGAAAATATAAAAGATTTTCTGAGAAAGCTTTAAAACCAATTTAAAACATAATTATTTCTGTTGAAACATCTCCTAAATAATTTGTTTGGACTATAGAAGCTCTAAGTTAAAATTGCAATTCACAATTGTTTGCTTGCTTAGTAAAATTTAAGATAACTTTTTAGAGAGCACCAATCTATGGAAATTTCCCTTTTAGAAGTGATTTTCTCACCCTGTGTTCTCAAGATGTATGTAAATTRTAAATAATGTCAAGGAGAGTATGTTAGTGACTTACTTTGCAAGTGATATGAAAATAATTTAATCAACACCAGAAAACAATGAAATATTTAAATAGAAGTAGATAATTATTGGAAATAGATATATACACAATATGTATAGGAGCCTTTCATAATGAGTCGTGACCCTCATCTTTAAACTCTGGACGTCTCTGCACAGGAAGGGTAGAAGGAAGAATTCAAAAAAGAATGAACAAGCTCACTTGATAACAAGCCAGAAAATATTAGGAAGATGAATCATAAAGTTCTCAGCCATAATGGTACATTTCTAATCATCCCACTGGATTCTGTGCTGGTTCATTGMCATTAGAAGATGTTTTCACTTGGACTGCCTGTGCAAACTCATGCAGAACTCTTAACTTCCTCTAATTTCATTTGAACATTGCACAGTGGAAACTGTGATGCTAACCAATATTTTAGGAATGCTGGGAATTGGTGTTATAGGTGAGTTTATATAATTGTGATGTTTTTAAAAAGAACTTGTGATTTTTTCTTCCCTAGGGTTTAATGGGACCCAGAGGCCCACCTGGAGCATCTGGACCCCCTGTGAGTACAATCTTCTCTCTCCTACTGACACTGACATACCTGTAAAATTACAAATTATCTTGTTTGGAAACCAATAATATCTCCCTCATTTTCTAGGGTCCTCCTGGTTTCCAAGGTCTTCCTGGTGAGCCTGGTGAACCTGGTCAAACAGTAAGTACAGCTCACATGCAGACACTGCTAGCATCAGAAAATAGCACGCCAAAGATGGCTTGTAATGCTTAGGTCCATTTCTCGTATCCCTRTGCACTTCTTTGAATGTTTGGCCACTCTTGCTTGATCCTGTTACAGGAACAGAGCTGAACACTCAGATTCAGGCTCTTTCCACTTGAAATCATAAAGTGCAAAGTGAGTCAGTCAGGCTCAGTGTGTCAGTGAGGCTCCAGCTATGCCCCAACTGGAGTCAGAAAACAGTGGGAAGACATATATGAAAACTGATGCTTCAAGTAATTCTCAATCTATTTTTAACAGGGTCCCCAGGGTCCTCGTGGTCCCCCTGGTCCTCCAGGAAAGGCTGGTGAAGACGTAAGTGGTTATTAAATGTTTCTCATCTCTTTTGGGGTGGTGATTCAGTTCTAACAACCAGATTATTGTTAAGTTAAGCATTCTATTTGCCATAATTTTTACATTGTTAWATAAATAAACCCCTGAGATAATTATGTTATGGTATAAGACGTGCAGTGTGYTGGAAATGTACAGAAAACTGGATGATTTCCAAACCACTCCAAATACATTATTTAACTTCCTGAATGCAGGGAGAAGAAAACATAAAAGTTAAGAATCTCCCTGTATTTATGGAAAAAGAGAAGCTTTGCCAATGTATTTTCTTTTCTCTTAGTGGTTTGTGTTGCTATTTTATAAAAGAAGCTTTCCTTTTTAGTGCATCTTTATTGCATTTTTTAGGGTCACCCTGGCAAACCTGGAAGACCTGGTGAGAGGGGTGTTGCTGGCCCTCAGGTATGTAGTGATCCACTGGATACAATACAAACCACTTCACTAATCAATTAAACCTAACAACCTTTCTGAATTTCACTGCATTAACAGTCTAGTAATATTCCTTATATGGATTAATAACATTTCAGCTCTTACCTGCAGGAATATCATATAGTTTTGTTTTTGTTTTGTTTCCCTACCATATTCCCACTAAAGCTAGTAATGAGTAACAGAAGTGGCATAGTGAGGAGTTACACAGGAGCAGGCAAGCAGGCACTTTGGCACAGAAAGTTAAAAAAGCTGTGCAATCACATGGTAACTGCTTGAAATTTCTGAGATTCAGAACTGAAAAAATCAGGTTGATTACTGTTAGTCTTGAAACAAGTCTGGTCCTGAGAGGTTAGGATCTGGATTCTGTTCCTCACTTGAATGAAAATGACCCAAATCTGCTTCTTAATTTTATTGTAAGACTTACTCATCATCTTTCCTTTTAACTGCACTGTATAATATGAGAGACAATCATTCATGCACTGTSTGTTTTTAGGGTGCTCGTGGTTTCCCTGGAACTCCTGGTCTGCCTGGCTTTAAGGGAATTAGGGTGAGTACATATATACTTTTCCCTGAATATTTAAGACTAACATCATTGCAACATATTAAAAACTCCTGGAAATCCTCTGAAAGTGAAGAGTGCATGAACCTCTTCAAAATTTTTAATATTGTCGGATATGAAATACTAATTATTTCTCAAAAATCAGAAGATTATATTAGGAAATTATTTTGTGTGGGAGGAAGCTTTTATGTTATAAGACTAAGAATTTGCATATAGCCATTTGAGAGAAAAGATGTATCAATATTTCTTTTTCTGCTCAATATAGGGACACAATGGTCTGGATGGTCAAAARGGACAACCTGGTACTCCTGGCAACAAGGTAAAGACAAATCTGAAAATGTAGGATGCATTTGTAGCTCTTCCTAGCAAAAGACATGTGAAGTCCCATCCAAAAATCTTCCATGTTGCCATTAAACATTGCCCAACTGCAGTAATCTAGATGTCAGTGGATCCATGTGGAACAAATACATTCACCTTGTCATGGGAAAACATTCCTGAGGCCTTGGTCTTGAGCCCTCAATCAAGTTGTAAGCAAGTTAGTTCTTTCAGGGAATAAAGGCTGCAGAATTGCGCTCTCAATGATTGACAATTCAGCCTCAATGATTGACAATTCAGCAACACTTCAGACTGATTTTGCTATCTCTGCCCTTCTCTGGATTGTATTCTACATTTGGGTAGGTTTTTTTAAAGCATGCTAAAATGAAAACATCTTATTTTTCTACAACACTATTGTGTGAGACACGTGGTCAGKGTAAGGCTTCCTGCTAAAAATTTGGATAGATGCAGTGCTTTTCTGAGTTGAGGCTATTTGATCCTCACAGTCTTTTTTTCTTTATATCATCTTCATATTAGTGCACATTTGAACACTAGCCTTTAAAAAAAAAAAAGCCTTTAAATATACTCTGAAATATAGTCTAGAAACATCTACGGTAAACTGTCTTAGTTTTTTCCTCTCCTATTCTGCCTCAGTACCTAATATCAGGGTACTTGAAAATTTACTGTTGCATCATTGTGTTATAGRAAATCCTGACTGATTCACAGGAGATTTTTATTCACAGACTTATAATGTAACAATGAAAAGCTCAAATACTAATTCTCCATCTTGCTTGTTTCTAAGAGCTTAGCACTACTTGGTTATAGGGTTTTTAATTGTAACATAGCATTCTTCAATATCACTGCAAGTTGTTAACCTTCAGAAAAAGTTTAGATGGCAAAGTCTGTCCAGTCATTGGAGATTTAAAGCAGATAAAGCACATAAGTAAAGGATGTAGCAGTTACTAGTAAGAGTGCTAGAAAATACCAGCATAATAAATCAAGGTTGTTTGTGATATAACCATGCTGAAAACAGCAATGAAGGCAAAAAACTTGCTCTCTTGACAGCATTTAAGACTAGGTGTGTTCAGGTATATTCAGGGTACAAGTGTGCTAAGACAAATCTTGTCACTGTAGACCAGCCTAGACCTTTTGAGAAGGCTGTTGAGAATACAGTACTGAAGGGAGAGGAGCCATGCATTAATGGCTGTCACTCAAATACTCAGTATTATTGGTCTTAAGTTAAAAATACTTCAGGCAGATCCTTATTTTAAGCTTTTTGAGAGGACTTTGTGAAGTAACACTAAGGCAAAAGAAAGCCTCATTCTGCTTCTGATTGATCTGGATTTTTAGTTGACTATCCAGATCYAATCTCTTAMATRTATGTGACAGARTAAATGTCAGCATAAGGAAAGGGGRTAAAGAARGCTGAGCAAGTGACACGACTTTCTCTGGCCCTCCCCTTCTAGAAGGATTCCATCTGGCTGTGTTCCAGTGTATGCAGGGACAATTGCAGTCTCTGCACCCTCAGGACTTGATGTGCTATTATTGTATAGTGTGATGCAGAAACATGGACAGTGCTGTTATAAAATGCTACAGAAGACACAGACAGTGGGATCCAGTAGCTGAAAACCTCTCTGATAGTGTTAGACTATCTGTCCAAAGCATCCTTTAAGTAACTCAAGCCTCCAAACTTTCTTCTTCATAGGGAGAGCCTGGTGCCCCTGGTGAAAATGGTACCCCAGGACAACCTGTAAGTATTCACTGCTGCTGTGGGAAATTAGAATCTGATAGTTTTAGTTCAGCCAGCATTTTCTTCATTATTTGTCATTATTGACATTCCAGATACCAGATAGTCTAATGTAATGATAATATGACTTAGCAGAGGAATAAAATCTCTATATATCTATGGTCAATGAAAAGATATAAATGAGCTAATTTAATTTTTCTTTCRAGGGTGCTCGTGGTCTCCCTGGTGAGAGAGGAAGAGTAGGTGCCCCTGGACCAGCTGTAAGTGGCTTCCCATCTGTCTGTTGTCATGAATCAGCCACTTACTGTGGCTTCCTCTGACACTCAGTTCTCTTTTCAAACTGTTTGTCATGTTCTTTCCTCACAGGGTGCTCGKGGAAGTGATGGCAGTGCTGGCCCCACTGGACCTGCTGTAAGTTTCAGTCTTGCTTTTTGACAGCCTGGTTCYATTAGGCTTTGTGCTTCTCTTCCTGTTTTTAGAGGATTTCTTGGGCTTTTAAGAAGTTGATTGTGTTGATGTTTTTAACCTAATTCTTTGTTCCTTATCAGACCACCACAAAGAGAATTAGTGAAACATAAACCCTTTGCAGACAATATCATGAGAGCCTCAGGATTTATATTAAACATATCCATATCAAAGGAACCAAATCTGCTCATGTTTTCACTGGTGATTTCATGAGAAGGTTTTCCAGGACCTCTTACTGGGAAATACCCAGTGAACAGAATTCTCATTTCCAACAGTGTAACAGAATAATTCTTATCCAAAAGCTAAAGAGACTTTCTACTTTTTAACATACCATGCACATGTTACAGATGGCTATAATTATATACATCCTGTAAATGATATATGCACAACWGGACATAGCTTTGCACCTATGAGCCTAACAGGCACTAACCTTTTTCATTCACCACTGATACCTGAGTGGTGAGGTAGTGTGAAAAGCCAGCAAGATCCAGCTCTCCTGATCTGACTGGTAAACAGTAACTATTCYAATAAGAGCTAATCCAATGCAGATTTGTCTGCTTGAAAGGAGTTAGTGTTGCCATAATTTACCCCTGACTTCRGTAAACCTCATTTATGTCAGTCACATAAATATGAGTACAAGAATTTAGTTTCAAAACTGTAAAACAAATCTGAAATCCACCAGAACAACAGTAATAACAGTTAATAGGTTTTTTTCTTCCTCCCTTCAAAAATTAAGCATATGATGAAGCTGTACTTGGTTCTGTTTTGCCGAAGTTGATTTTAATACCCCTTGTCACTTTAAACACCTGTTGTGTTCTACTCTCAACAGAGTAGAACGTGAGCGTGGCTGTGAATTTCTCTTAAAGTTCTCCCATGTGGAGTATTTTAAAAATGTGTGATTGGGCAGTTAAATTGCAGGCAAATAAAAATCTTTCAGCTAAGATCTGATGTAGTATAACCAAAACATTTTAGCTGAAGACGTTTTGAATTAAGGCAGTTGAGCTGCTATAGGAAAAATGTTCTGAAGCTGCCAATTGCATAAGTTGTTATTCACAATGGGCACAGTGTTGCATTATGTCCCAGTGTCTGTGCCAGGCTGAAGTTATTTTTCATATATTTAGGTTATGATACCTTAATAATCTGCAAAACAGTTATTAATACTCATTTTTTAAAAACTAAAACAGAAATGTTTTATCCTTCTTTCCACTTGAAATTTAAAATGTAAAAAGTCATTGCAATGAAAATTCTAGAAGTTTATGCTTTCAAACATATCCTAAAGGGCATTTGGTCTTTTTTTTTTTTTCCTTATGCAAAACTAGTGACCATTCCAGGTACCCCCTTTATAACACAGTAGGTTATAGAATGTCTGAAGCCAATTCCTCTTTGTCATACCAGCTGACATGTTTTATTACCTTGGATTTGTGAAGCAGTTTTATTATAAATATTTCTAATTGAAAGATGTTAGCTCACAAAATAGTAGATATCGATTCCCAATATCAGTTAATGAGTTGGATTTTTAATTAGTAATTGAAGAAAAACTATCCCTTTTTATTTGTATGCCTTAAAAAATTAAGGCTATGGATCCATCAGTGTATCTTCTCTCGTAATGTCTGGTACGTTGGAACTTTGTATCAATGTAATTATAAATCTCATAGCAATACCTAAACATGGAATCAGTCATCTTGCCTTGCAGATGCCTGCCTCTGCTTATCCTCTGTTTGTTCTTTCTCAGGTGTTTGGCCTCAAGGCAAGGTTTTACCAATTCTTGCTTAATTTGCACTCAAATGCTGTTTAAGCGTTGACCTGGCTCTTAACTGTAGTGAGCCAAACCTGTCAGTTTGGAACTGCAAAAGGCAGCTAATATGCTGAGGTGGTAATGTGTGGAATAAGTAAATGTGCATTTTTTTAATCTGTTTACTTCAACAAGCAAGATGTTTCTGTTGTCAGTGAATAACTTTACACAACTGCTTCCCTTTCATTTCCCAGGGCCCTATTGGTGCTGCTGGTCCTCCAGGCTTCCCAGGTGCTCCTGGTGCTAAGGTATGAACTTCTGCTTCATGGTGGTACATTTGAGAGTGAAGATGAAATTYAATAACCAGAGTTTCTAGACAGCAAAAAAAGCCCCCACCCTCTATGAACTAAGAGTGCTTTCTTATTAGTTACTCTAGGGATTCMTCCTCATCCTGATCTGTATTTGGAGAACATTGGATATGAATGCTAATTTAAAATACAGCACTTACTTCACAGCTGAAGTAAGAAGATCAATGCTGGGCAGGTTCAGGAAGACACAGAAAGAACCCTTTTACTGTTTTCTATGTGGTGCACTTATATACACCTTCCAAGGGTGACATGAATCATGATAAATAAGCAAAGCAGTAGTTGATATCACTTTACAGAAATAGTGGGGGATAAGGAAGCTGCATTTGAGTATTGGACTACTTCCTGTCTAAGTCCTTGGAATTACAATGCAGAAATTGCATTAAAATTTTTCAGGTTTACCATTTTGCWCTTGCAGACTCTAATTTGAACAATTCACTTTATTGCTCAAATCTTACCGTATTTTTCCTGGGTAAGAGCCTCAATATTTTGAGTGTCAAAGGAAGGACAGAGAATCTGAGGAAAGCGTATCACATATGCTTCATTTAGAAATTTTGCTSACCATTTGCCACAAAATCCGTGTCATTCTGTGTATCAGACAAAACTTAATCCACTTTTAGAAGAAAAAAAGTATTGTTTTCTAGATCCTTTAATTTTAACTGCAGGGAAGATGAGAAAAAATTGAGATCCCATTCTGGTTATTGTTTTCAAAAGGCAAGACTTTTGAAAACCATTAAGTCTTCGCTAATGCTGATGTAAGAATGGTGATAGGATATAGTTTCAAAAGAGAAAACTGTCTACGTATCCAGGGTGAACTCTGACTGAACTGCTGAAGAGAACTTGTCATTACATTCAGGTTCTTGTAGTCGACTTAGGGAATACAACCTTCTGAAAATAAAAACAAGAACTTTTTTTTGTCATTTACTCCATTGTGAATGTCATCACATGGCACTTTCTGATCAGGCAGAATTTTGCATTTTGCATCTATGCAAATGGCATCTGAAAGTGCTGGATAATGGCCCATTAGGTCTCATGTACTGGAGCACCTCAGGCCAATTCTGGAGCCACAKGGATGCAAATGAGACTGGAATTCTAATTCTGATTTTTTTGGTCAACCTTCTGAGTAAGCATCTGTTTTTCCTGTCTTAGCCATTACCTTAAATGRAGCCTAACTAGACATCCCAACTTGAGTGCCTTTAAAATCCATTAAAAGCTCTCAGCTGCTTGGTTTCCTGGCCTCTGAAGTGGGAATAGAGAAATATGATTATCTTCATGCCAGGCTGATAGAGGATTGCTTCACCGTTGCCATAACACTGTGTACACTGATAGAGGGTTCTGTCCTTCTCTCCAACAGGGTGAAATCGGACCTGCTGGTAATGTTGGTCCTAGTGGYCCTGCTGGCCCAAGAGGAGAGATTGGACTTCCTGGTTCTAGTGGTCCTGTTGGCCCTCCAGTGAGTAACTTGCCAGGTTTTATCTATTGTCAGACGTGAGAGCTTTTGATTCTGAATTAACCAGTATTGTTGTCTTCTTTTAACAGGGCAACCCTGGTGCTAATGGTCTTCCAGGGGCTAAAGGTGCAGCTGTAAGTACAACTACACTTACATGTGTTTGCTCAAAAACAACCCAATTCAGTTAATGCAACAGAAAAGACAATGGGTTCACAATACCTTTTCCCCTTCTGTTGGACAGGGTCTTCCTGGTGTTGCTGGTGCTCCTGGTCTGCCTGGTCCCCGTGGTATTCTTGGTCCTCCTGGCCCTGCTGGTCCTAGTGGTGCTAGAGGACTTGTTGTAAGTGATCTCCTGTATTGCATGTATTTGAAAACCAGACACAGTGTCCACAGTTGTAAAAGATCTTCTCTAGATAACGTTTTTGTTATAGTGCAGACATTTTTTCTCGATGCACTGTAATTGAACATTGTAGTTAATTTCTGTGTCTCATTACTTGCTTTAGATGCTGAGACTGAAAAGATTCACTTTGCACTCCCTATGAGTGCAAGGAGTAGTTGGACTCAATGAACCTTGTGGGTGCCGTCCAACACAGAATATTATGTGACTGTGAAGTTCTGTCACTGTTGATAGCATTGAGAGAGTGTCCTGGTTTAGGGATGTGGCAGCAATCTCACAACCAGGTCCTCAGAGGGTATCCCCAGTAGAGGAACCAGCCCTAAATGCGTCATTGTTCAGTACTGTCATTTTTAAGCATCTTTAACATTTTTGGTTTTGTGCCTTTTAAGTCAAAAATACAGTCGTGCTCATTGACCATTTTYACAATAGAGGGAGGCATGCCACTAGATAATAAAATAATTTTTTGATTCATTAGTAAGCTCTCCAGGTAGAAGAGAGATTTTTTGGAATGATGCCTAATTCTGTCATCTCTTTGTGTTTTGGACTCTAGGGTGAACCAGGCCCTGCTGGTGCCAAGGGAGAAAGTGGTATGAAGGGTGAGCCTGTAAGTATGGCAAAATGTGAAGGCTTTTTCAATCAAAAGCCTGATGATGTCTGCAATACGGTGTCTGATATCTTCTTTTTCTCTGTTTGTCCAAAATAGGGTGCTGCTGGACCTGCTGGCCCTCCTGGCCCTAGTGGTGAGGAAGGCAAGAGAGGCAGCCCTGGTGAACCTGGCTCTGCTGGTCCCCCAGGCCCTGCTGGTCTGAGAGTAGGTTTTCTTTTCATGTTCCAGACATAAAAGCAAAAAGGAAAGTGGAAGTCAATCTAGAGTCCCACAGGCAAATTGAATAGTTATGAGTAATTAAATTTGCATTAATGCTACTAAGTAGTGATAATTTTCCGTTCTGAGCCTTTTGATTAATTGGGACCAAACCCATTTTTACTTTGCATTAATGCTTATTTGCTATCTTATCCCTGAAGTATTTAGAGTTTGTTATGATTTATCCACTGTGTAATATTYAGTAAATTATCTTTCGATCAGTCTTAAAAGTTTGTGATGGGATTTAGAATAGACAATGGGCTCACACATAATGGGGGGGGAAGCTTCCAATTCAGTGTCTTGAAGGATGTCTAGTAAACTTTTCACTGGGTGAGAAAGCCACTCTATGAACTTCAGGAGGCATGTAGCTTCATGAAGGAAAAGAATTCACAGGAAAATAATAAGAAAAATGGCAGTGCTTCCCCCAGATTTTGGGKTTTTTTTCAGASATAAAGAATTTAGAGTCAGTAACTCTCTACAGGGAATGTGGAACTGTGTGGGCCAGGCTGTGGGATCCTAGCTGCTGGCTGGAGCCACTATTACTTAAAACAAACACTGACAATGATACAAACATCAGAATTTAAACAAATCTACAGGAAGTTAGAGATATTTCTTTTGCAATACCTGTTTACACTGAGGTGTGTGTGCTTAAAGCTGCACTTGCCTCAATTTCAGCAGACTTGCTTGGAAGGCTGAAATCTAGTAGGAACAGATTTATTTCTTTCCCTTTCTTGATTTGTTTTGTGTTGACTTGCAGGGTGTACCTGGATCTCGTGGGCTCCCTGGAGCTGATGGCAGAGCTGGTGTCATGGTAAGACTTTTGTCTGGGTCACTATTTATGAACCACCTTTTATACTTTTATACACGTATGTGTGATGCTTTTTTTTGCTACCTCTGCCTAATTTTATTTATTTATTTTGGTAGGGACCTGCTGGTAACCGTGGTGCTAGTGGTCCTGTTGGTGCTAAGGGTCCTAATGGTGATGCTGGCCGTCCTGGTGAGCCTGGTCTTATGGGTCCAAGAGTAAGTTTGAACTCTGTGGATTAAGTTTGAACTACATAAAAAGAAAATTACTTACAATTAATGGACAAAATTATTCAGAAATCCAACTGCAAAAGTTCAGCATGTGTTAACCACAGTTAGGGCACTTCAACCACTCAAATGAAAAAAACCCATTACGAGCTATTAGGAAGCATCAAAATGTTTATTGAAATTAGTTACTTTTGTTAGGGTAGCATTTGATCACCTTGAGATGGAGCACTGTCCTTTTGTACTGGATACTGCATTGACTTCTCTAAGGGGTTTCCACTTGTGATTATTTACAGAATGTGATCATTATGATCACAATTGAGGTGTGCGTGTGTTCTCTTTAATGAACTCAACAGGAAGCAGACCCTACTAAAATGGCTGATCTCAGTTATTTCTTTCTTATCTTGCAAATGATTTCWCTGAAAATAGCCATTCACTTTTAGTGGTGTTGGCTGCAGCCAGATTATGTTCATCTCATTACATTTATATTCCTTATTCTTTCTCTTCCTACCCTACCCTGTGAAGTGAAAGTTTGCAATGCACATATGAGTATTAGGCATCTGTAAATACTGAAACACGCTATCCTCCAAAGCAGAGCCTAAATTTGTTTCTCTAAGTAGAAGAGATACTTCCCTATATTGATTTTCAACTGRCATGGGAGCACAAACCACCAAATTAACAGTCAGTGTGCTTCAGGTGGAAATGTGATRGCACCTACAGTCCTTTTTAAACAGTGGACATTGTTAACTTGACACTTGTGTGTCTGTGCATGCATACATGTAGAAAAAATGGTGGTTATGTGTTGAGTGAGTAGGTTTCCTTCTRAAAACATGAAACTTTTCCTTTCTCAGGGTCTCCCAGGTCAGCCTGGAAGCCCGGGCCCTGCTGGCAAGGAAGGTCCTGTTGTAAGTACCTTGCTTTTTRTTCTGTTCCCCCATTGCATGGGAAAGAATGAAGTACAATTGTATAAATCAGACATCTCAGCACTGAGCTCTAACACAACTGTGTAAAACCAGCAAGATTCTCTATTGCATTACTCAGAAGATCAATGTGAGGCTTTCCATTCATCTCTGTGGGTCTCAGGTCAGGCTTGTGTCCTGGAAGGGGAAGAAGAAATACAGAGTTCTACAAAAAGGAGAACAAGGGAGGGATGCATGAGCATGTGATGTATCAGCAGTGGTGAAAAGTTAAATGACATTTGCTTCCTGTCAGTACATACTTCTCCTAAAGCTGAACTCTAATTAAATTATCTCAGCCATTTAATAGTATGATTGCTTTTTCTAGGGTTTCCCTGGAGCAGATGGCAGAGTTGGGCCAATTGGTCCAGCTGGTAATAGAGGTGAGCCTGGCAACATTGGATTCCCTGGACCTAAAGGTCCCACTGTAAGTACAGTACAGAAACTTTCTATTACTATGAAAGTATTTCCAGACTAATCTGTAGGTTCCCAACTCTGTCATTAATCCAACACATATCCCTATATCCTTCTGTGCTGCTCGGCACACAGCGGATGGCATCCGCTTACATTCAAGAGTTCTGTTTCAAATTATTTTCCAGTTATCTAAAATACAATTAAAGAAATGAAAAAGCACATAATTAGCTTAGGGATGATTTTGACATTGAAGTGATTAGAATAATATATGTCTATTTTACAATTTCAGCATGTCCATTTTATAATTTCTGAATATTCACATCTGTAAAAGTTCTGTCAAGTTTGGCCATTAAACCGGTTCCAGAGTAGTGCTATTTATGGACCACTATCCAAAGCTCACTCAACTTAGAAGGAAAGCTACCAGTGACTTCAGTGGAGTTCTTTACATGTCCCACAGAGGCCACAGATAACAATCATGTCCTGGACTTGGGTGTTGCTGTGCATACACATACATGCAAACTTATAGTGTATTGCATGGGATACTGCATAGAGTGCCATGAATTACGATCTCAAAACATAAAGTCATCGAGTGTTGAAAAGAAAAGAAATACATTTTTGAGTTAATCTAAGTGATACAAAAGACAGATGGAGCTTGTGTGTATTTTAATTGGGGTTAAAGAAATATTACAATAAATCTTCTGGCAGTGAGAGTATAAGTCTCTGCTTAGTAGTTTAAACTGAATCTAATAGGAAGTGTTGGTTAACTTTTYTATCTTTCTATCTTCAACTTCAGGGTGAACCTGGCAAACCTGGTGAAAAAGGCAATGTTGGTCTTGCTGGCCCACGGGTATGTGRATATATTTTCTTTATCACCTTCCAGAGAGAAAAAAAAAGTAGATTTTCCAAACCTCTGTAATAAGATAGCATTGGCTTGTGCAAGTATGAATAGATGATGAAATTAGAAAATCCCTTGGGAATGCATTCTTTTTAGCCTCATGTCAGTGGGGGCTATTACTTAATGGATAAATAAAAATTCCCCTTCTTGGGTATTACTGGGTAATTAATCATGGGGTATTATTCCATGAAGAGGAAAAAATAGCACTCCCTTGTCCTTAACTCTTAGAGCACATTGTATAGTTTCTAATTCATTCTGTAAATTTCCAACTTTTTTCTGATAGTTGAAACTTACTAATTCTTCCATTTGAGGGACCCAAAAAACAGTCTGCTGTGAGAAGAATGCTATCAGCAAGGTTTCTATATTCTGTAATTCCAAAAGAAGGTTTCTTAAGTATAAATGTGCTGCAATAACTAAAACAATAATGAGAATTTAAGATTTTAAGCATCTTTAGTACCTCTGGCTGTGAAGTTCTTGCAAGCAACTGGTTAAGTTAATGGYTCAAAATACACAGTCAGAGACTTTTGGTTTTGGCACATAATTATTTAGAGATATTACTCATATCAAATCAAAACTTTGATAATAGCTTTCTGCTTGAACATCTATAGGGTGCTCCTGGTCCAGAGGGAAACAATGGTGCTCAAGGTCCTCCRGGAGTCACTGTAAGTAACAGCCTCCACACAAATCCAATTTGTGATTTACTTTTCATTAATGGGACTTCCCATTTTAAAATCCACTTCCCTGTATTTCTTCTTCCAAGYTAATCACTTGTTTTTCATTGCATCCAGGGCAACCAAGGTGGAAAGGGTGAAACAGGTCCTGCTGGCCCTCCTGGCTTCCAGGTGAGTAACTGTGTGCTCTGTTCAATCTTATCTATGGTTCCCAAAGTGTGAAGAGCTGCTGCCTTAACTATATTTGTATTCTTATTTCTTTACACTCAGGGTTTGCCAGGTCCCTCAGGTCCTGCTGGAGAGGCTGGTAAACCAGGCGAGAGGGTGAGTGACAAGACGCAGCATTCCATGGATGGGGCAGGCGTTGCATGAGGGCTGTGTTTGCAATGGCACACGTGGTGAAGCAAGAGCCTGTTGAATCTATTTGCCAAAACAAAGCAATCAGGGTAACATGCAAACTTTAATAGTCCCTTTTGAATTGGAACTTGCATCATACTTCCTTTTTCAGAGTTTTGGTGTGAAACAGAGAAAAGACAGTGCTTTGCTTTTTGAGCCTTAAGTAGCAATAAAATATGCTTCTTCCCCCAGAAGAGACAGTATATGAAAAATATTTTACTTCATATTTCTTCCAAAATCTTCAAGGTTCAATCTAACCTGCACTACTCTAATTATGTTTTTGCACATCAGCTGATTTCGGGGAATGTACAAAATGTACAATGGCATCCAACTGAGATGGTTCAGTCGTAACTCATGCTCTAATTCTGCACAGTTAGTGTTAGATGTAGTCTGCAAATTGTGCATCCTTTGTATCATAATCGTCTTTAACATTTACAGTTACATCTGTGTCCCTGTAAAAGAGTTTACATTGCATATACCTGAAAAAAGAGCTTGTAATTTAATAACTAACTCTTCAGATGAAAAAATATTATCTAATGTGTACCTTGAGATACTGTGCAGCTGGAGGAAAAGGGCTTATTTCCATGTATGTAATAGACTATCTGAAAATTTGTATGAAACTTTTCAATATGCTGCTGCAATTTGAGAATTTCCATTTGTTGCTAAGAAACAAAGTACAATTTAAGCAAGTAAAATAAACTTTAATACTAAATCTACTCTCTTGTAGGGTCTTCATGGTGAATTTGGTGTCCCTGGTCCTGCTGGCCCAAGAGTGAGTAACTCATTTGAAATCTGGTACAGRCTGTCTTAATAATGTGTTCATTAATAAGACTAACTAGACACAGTAACTAGTAACACAGATCTTCTTAGCCTGACCATTTCAGCTTTACTATTCCTTGCTAGGCAGCTCCTACYTCCCCAGTACTGTTTTTGAATAAATAGTGGGCTGAATTCAGAAACTGGAATAGTCATTAGAAGGCATTGCTTTCCACATCTCTTTAATTCTGAACTGTCAATAAACATCCTCAAAGAGTTTTGTGTGGACACCTTCCTGCRTGGCAGGAAGATCCCATTTATGTAGAGCAAGGAGTAGTTTATAAAGGGCTCAATTAATTATTTGCTTTCCAAATCCGCCTCTAAAGAGAYTGATATTTAACCTACTTCTGTTGCTTCTTCTTTTCTTCTGACTTCCTGATTAAATGTGTCCAGTGACAAATATTCCCATTCCCTCTTATAAGTTATTACAATCAGTTCAAACAGCACTTTTGCTCCCTGTGTTTTAGTGCCCTGAGTCTGTATCAAAACCCATGTGTGCTCTAAACTTTCATTTTAGCAATGTATGCAAGCCAACTTCCCTTTGTCATAGCAGTAGCAGTTATTCGTCTCTGCTCCAGCTTGCCCTAAGCATCGCATATCCATCCCTCAGTGTATTTCATCCAATATTCCAAATTAGGGTCTTATTGATGCTTTATACACAAAAATAACACTTCCTAAAAATACCCCATTGCTTGTGCCAGATCACATTTTCMTTTTACATGTCTGTGTCAATTTGTTGGCTATTACCTTTCCCTTTCAGTCATTTTCACCACTGAAACCTACATTTACAGCAGAATCCGCAGTTCTGGTGCCTAAAAAAATGGCCTGGTGTTTGCACTCTTGAATTTTATCTCTTTGCTGTGGCAGCCATCTAACAGATTATTCACTTCTTCCTGTGTAGTCTGCCAGTCCTTCTTCCTATTGACAAATGCTTCCATCTTTGTGATATCTGCATATTTCTTCTTTTTCTGCCTCTCTGTAATTAACAAAATGTATGGRAAAAAAATTTAGGAACATCTCTACAATATAAATTAATCTGTTGCATCATTTGTACTTTCTACTGGTGTACTGTCTCCCCTTAAGTCYGTTCTTTGACCACATTATTGTTATGCAAATTCCAAATTCTCCAGCATAACTAAAAACTCCATTATACCTTATCGGATTATTTACTGATGTCCAGCTTGATCACACTGAGATAATTTGAGATAGATCTATTGTGCATTTAAATCAAGTTTCTGGCTACTTCCATGAATCCAGATCTGTGATTCAGAATTTATCCTTATACCTGTTATAATGTACAGATCACATTAGTAGGCTTTAGATGTTACCTTTATTCTCCTGTCACCAGGCATTTGCCACTGTAAAAATAATTGTTTGCCAATTACTATCCCTTTAATTTCACTAGAAGCCATTATTTGTCCTAAAGCAGAAGCTCCATTTGACAGTAGAATGCCAGACACTGTTAACAGAACAASCACAGCAGCCAAAATCCATGGTCAAGAAGTATTAGTACTTTAGTTGTCAGCTGTGTCATGAAGCAAGACTTTTGCTTCATTTTGATATTTTTGTGTCAAAAGCTAGAGCCAGTTCTTATGACCAATTTAGTTAATAGCTGCACAATTCTAATTAAAGGTTTGTTCAGCTAAAAATGCATCACACTGTCATTGCACCTAGCCAGTGCATGAAATGTAGTTTCAGCTAGAGAAGAGTTCAAGGAAGCACTCAGAGCAGACTGTCTCCTGTAGGGTGAACGTGGTCCTCCTGGCGAGAGCGGTGCTGTTGGTCCTGCTGGTCCCATTGGCAGCCGTGGTCCCGCTGGCCCACCAGGCCCCGATGGTAACAAGGTATGTCTTTTCCAGCTGCCGTTGCCTGACTGCTGAATTCCTGATGAATGCAACCCAAAACCTCTCTCCAAGTGGTAAAATTCCATCCCTGCTAGTCGACACTAATATTAAATGGGTTTATATTTAGTACTGTAGATGATGGGAGAGGAAGTCAGATTGAATACAGGTTGTCAGCTGGGTATGATGTTATTGTGTTTTGAGATAGGATCTGAGATTCTGACCAAAATTAATGCTGACTTCTGTTTATACYCACACCTACTTGTACACAGGAAGCTCTTGTAGAGAGCTCTTGTGTCTTGTAGACACAGTAAGCAATATTTGCCCCCAAATATTAGGGCAATAGTAAGTGATCATCTATCAAATGATGATGTTGGCTTGATGATAAGTGAATCTGAGTTTTAGTTTTCTGGATTTCCATGGCTAGTCTTTCTACAGAGTTTAGTTTGGAAAATGGACCTGAAACCTCAGGAGCCCAYAGAATCAGAAGGAGAGTGTTCGCATCTAGCATCTTCACTAGCTGGAAAAATAAAACATGTACAATAGCTTGAGACAAAAATGTTATTACTCACACTGTTTGCAGCCAAGTAAAATGGTGGGCAGAACAGTAATGATGATTTTGTTCCAAATTGTGTGAGTGACTTGACCCTGACTTACATGATATGCTGTTGCTGCTAGGGTGAGCCTGGCAATGTTGGTGCTGCTGGTGCTCCTGGTCCTGCTGGCTCTGGTGGAATCCCAGGAGAGAGAGGTGTTGCTGGTGTTCCAGGAGGCAAGGGTGAAAAGGTAAGATGGACAACTGGCTCGTTACTGCATGCATAGGTTTGAGATGCCTAAATTTCATTAACTTGGAAAAACCTGCAGGTTACCCCAATGCAACTTTTATTTACTGTGAAACTGTATTACTCAATAGTCAGCAAGTAGAGTTTCTGTTGGTCTAACAGACTGACTGTCTTTTCTAAGGTGCTATTGTAAAACCTTTTGAAAAACACTGTGTATTGACCTGCAGATTAATGCAGAACACTAGGTTCTATTAAGAAAAAWCGAAAGAGAACAAAGTGCTGATCTGATTTCTTGACTCTAGTAATGGCCTGAAAATAACTTTTTGTTATATGAAATGTGGCATTTTATGTGTCCACCCATATGACMTCATTGTTTTTAATAACTGTTTTCTTGCTTCATATAGAAAGTATAACATGAATACCCAGAATAACTTTTACAGATGGATATCTCTTGACCAAAAGAAAAGAGATTTTGAAGGGGATTTATATTCCTCATTTGTAATACACATGGACATTGTTTTCAGTTTCTAATTTCATTCAAAATTCTTGGGACCTGGGAGAAACCAAGGTTTCCCATGACAGAAGCAGGTTTATTCTGAAAAGCATGCCAGTCTCCCTTCCAAACATTCACTTTGCAAGTTAGTACCTACTCAGCAGTAAGAAAGAAATAGTAATCAATGTTTATTTCTCCAGAAAACCTAGCATGATAAGGTTTTTGTATGATGTCTAAGTAATGCACAGATACTCAGCAAACAGCTCAAGACTTCTTTCACAGAAACTATTGTGTTTACTACCAATACAATTTTTCCCACTGTGTGTTCCAGGGTGCCCCAGGTCTGAGAGGTGATACGGGTGCAACAGGAAGAGATGGTGCTCGTGTAAGTATCTTCTGGTTCTACTTGATTTTACCTTGCTACACCTCAGAACTTAAGTAACTGAAAAGGATTTTCAGAACTTACATTTCCCACTGTATTCCATTACTGCTTGTATCTGCTCATTTTTGATACAAATCAATGTAATTTTGTTGCCCCCTTGTCCAAAGATAATTGAATTCAGGGGGAGAGAGGGAGAAAACAGATCATTTCTCATACATCCAAGCAGAGAAATTACAGAGTAAAAAATGCACAGAGTATTTCACAGACATTACAGAGCTGTTCAGTGTGCAAGTGTCCTCTTTAATTTCATGGGCTCAGCCCAGACAGCTAATTTTAAAGGCAGCATGCAAAGTTACACAAAACTACTCTTAATTTGAGATTTCAGGTGCCTTTCTTAGAATTCATATTTTGGGAAGGAAAATAACAGAATAGATTTTGTCTTATAAAATCATGTATCCTTTATATTGAGAACATCTCAAAGAAAGTTAGTTACACACCTTTCTCGAGGAGGAAAGAGAAAGTTTATTTAAAGTAGTTGGTCCTTCTTACATTTTGTTTGAAACAGTGTCCTGTCTCTTGGCCTGTAGGGTCTCCCTGGTGCTATTGGTGCTCCTGGCCCTGCTGGAGGTGCTGGTGATCGGGTAAGTCTACTGTTTGAATGAAAAAATGCCTTGTTGATACAGTTTACTCACACATGAATATTAAAGATGAGTTCCATAAAAAYCAATTCCATCTTCTTAGTTTACACCAACTCTTTAAGTTTTTTAGATTCAGGAAGCAAGGGCTGTCGAGACTATTCAGTGAAGCTTGCCATAGGATCCCAAACCTTTTTCTAAAAGGGCAGGGAAGAGAATGCACATCTACATGGCAGTGGGTTATATCTGGAGAGGATTCTGATTCAGCCTTGGGCTGAATTTTTCCCAGCTGAGGTTAAACTCCACAATCCTACTCGGACTGTGAGAGAGGTTTTTGATACAATGATGAATAACCACAYGTTAGCTCAGAAGGATACTTTATGCTGTCTGAGAATCATTAGAAATTATTAATACAGGGTGGATCAAAATCAGAAGCATTTTCAGTAACATCCTCTGCACTGGAGACCCAAGGAGACTCACTATATGTATCTGTACCACAGGAGCATTCTGTTCTGGCTGCAGTAAGGCCATTTCCCATTGTCAAAATGTTCTGGGCTTTCTTTTAGGGAGAAGGAGGTCCTGCTGGTCCTGCTGGTCCTGCCGGTGCCCGTGGTATCCCTGTAAGTAGCAATTTCTACAATTATTYCTGTATCAAGGACATGATGTTCAGAAAACTGCCCTTTCAAAGACCATTCCAACCAATCGTCTCTTCTTTGTCCTCTCTTTAGGGTGAACGTGGTGAGCCTGGTCCTGTAGGTCCCAGCGGATTTGCTGGACCCCCGGTGAGTTTTGTTTGTACTTTCCTCATACTGATGCCATTACCTTCCTCTATTTCCTCTGCAAGGTTCTCAAATCCTCATTTTGTCTGTTTTTCTGCCCACAGGGTGCAGCTGGTCAGCCTGGTGCTAAAGGCGAGCGTGGGCCCAAAGGACCTAAGGGTGAAACTGGACCAACAGGAGCCATTGGCCCAATCGGTGCTTCTGGACCACCAGTAAGTGAATTGTGTCTTTGTGAAATGCACAGCTCTCAACTGTGCCRTGCAAACAGTACTTTAGCCTGAAAGCCTTGAATTCAGAAAAGGTGATGAAAGAAAGAAGCAATACTTCAAACTAGGCTGTGAGAAAAGTTACCGTGCTGATTTTCACACATCATTTAAATTTTATCAATCTATTTATGTGGGCTCAGATYGTGAGTCTGGAACTGAGATGAAGAGAAAATAATAACTAATTTTCAACTTGCTCTGAAGATCAGCAAAATCTCTCTATCTTGGACCATTCAGGGGGTGATTGTGGGTAAGTTCTGAGCTGAGGACATTGACACTTTTCTCTCAAAGACAGGATGTGCTGTCACAGTCTGATTTTCAGACTCAGTCATCCAGAAGCATGTGTGCAAATTTGTCCATGCACCCATTTGCACATAGACTTTTCATGTGCTGTGACCTTTATAGCCCAAAGTTGTATACTGCTTCACATGCCTATTATCGCGGAGCTGGTTGAAATGATGCAGAAAGTGAGACTCACATACTTCAAATAGTATGAAGTGCTGCAGGATAAGGTGTCTTGGGTTACTTATTGTATGATTTTAATAGACCAATACCAGGCTCTTGCWCTATGTGGCTGCATTAGTCACAGAGTGCAAACAGAGGACTTGGTGATTTTTCCTTGCTTTCACGTTTTGGCTTCCAGATTTGTTTAGATACATGCAATATTTACAMGGAAATTAATCTGAATCATAAATGCCTTATGCAACTTTTCTCAAGCCTTATGATACCAGTTTAAAACGTCTGTGAGAATTGAATACCCTATTATCAGGATAGGCAGCATGGTTTTGGGCCCAGTCCTCCTCCTGCTGGTATAAAGATCCCCCTTAGCTTTCACAATAGTGAGACAGTCCTTATTCTAAATAGGGAGCATTAATTGTCTTTGGTTGATCCATCTCTCTTTTTCAATCCTTCCTGCTTAGGGTCCCGCTGGTGCTGCTGGTCCTGCTGGCCCTCGTGGTGATGCTGGTCCTCCTGTAAGTCTTCAGGCTTTTAGTACTGACATTGTTGCTTTTCATGAAGTTAATTTTTCCTTTAAACCTAATCTTTGTTTTCAAATTTGTTTTTAGGGCATGACTGGTTTCCCTGGTGCTGCTGGAAGAGTTGGTCCTCCTGGCCCTGCTGTAAGTAACTAATGAAGAATTCTAATGGGTGATAAGTCACAAGTTGCTGTGCTTAGGGATAATCCTAATTTTGTTTCATTGATGTGAATCATAATTGCACTGGAATAACCTCAGATCCTGATAGAATTGGATGAGGAAAAACATCTAATTGTTCAAACTCCCAGAGTACAACCTATGCATTTAATTTGTCAGTTTTTGTAATCCGTCAAGCATCCCTATGCCTCTTGAAGTACCCAACCATTTCCAAAAATCTGTGCTAATTTGCTTTTGTTCAAATCAATGGCTATGCAATACCCGTGACGGAGTGAAATAAGAAGGTCATGTCCAATCTGCAGAAGAACGTTAAGGTTTTCATATGTCTACATTTTCTAAAGCACCTACAGTTCTAGCCCATCTTGAGGAGGGCAAACTCACTGTATTTTGGAACGTGAATCTTTTTTATTTTTCAGCAAGAAATTCTCRTTCTAAATCTAACATTTGTAGATTTTTTCCTTTCAAAGGTGTTTCCAACCTTTACCAAAAAAGACACTTCTTTTCTTAGATACTTTAGATTTAAATAAAATTTAAATTTATTAAAATGCTGGTATCCAAAGCAAATAATCCTCTTGAATTGAAAGATACTGGGTCTTTTCCTCATGGATTTTATAGTTGCAGTTAATGTCTCCAATGAGAGACAGATCTATATTTTCCCACCAAATTTTGTCACTTTCATCTGCCCAGAGTAAAAGAAAAAAAAAAAAGCAGTCAAATAATTCTACTGCTTCCAGCTCTCCACTGCTAACAAAGCAATAGAAGCTTCAGAGCAGCTGATGACCTGTTTATTGCAAGGAACTATTTTTTCACGTGGACTTAAAATGAAATTTATCTATGTTATCCCCAGGTCTATATTGTAATGGTATCGTATTCATACTTAATCCTAGGGCATCACTGGTCCCCCTGGCCCTCCTGGTCCAGCTGGAAAAGATGGTCCTCGAGGTCTGAGAGGTGATGTTGGACCTGTTGGCCGCACTGGTGAACAAGGTATTGCTGGCCCACCTGGTTTTGCTGGTGAGAAAGGTCCATCTGGAGAGGCTGGTGCTGCTGTAAGTTACTGAGTATCACATCTCATTAAATATGTTTCTCTTCATGTAAGGGTTATGGCTTCTGAGATATTTTTGGTGTTTGTAAAGGGCTTTTCTACTTAATCCACAAATTTAGCAAAGCCTTTAAGTAGAAATTCCACTGAGACAAAAGAAATTCATAAGTTTATAGGCATGCTTGAWAAACATGCCATAAAAAGTGAACCTGATCCCTGGGTCAGGGTTTCCTTTCTCGTTTTCTCTTGTGCTGAGTTGTACCTTTCTCTAATACCAGAAGAAGTTGATATTTAGTCTGAGAAAAGGAAGCACATCTTCTGCTCTGAAATTGATCCTCATGGATAGAAAAAAGAAGGAACCTGTGAATGTCTATTTAGAACCATCTCAATTCATAGCTGCATCAGAAACTCTGATTTGTGGGGATCRCAAGGTTAAAGTTATCTGCCCACAAGCTGACTTAGAATTATGCAAGTAAATTAATTACTTTTGAGTACCTTTAAGCTTTCACATCCAGAATTACTGGCTTTTTTTAAAGTCATACATGTTTCTGTCCTATTGAAGCACTTGTGTGAAATACCACAATTGTTATTCAACAAAAAATTAYAGAAATTTCTTCTGTGACTTGCAGAATTTGCAACCAAGAATGAAATTTTCAGTATCATTGTCTGATGTGTATGTTACATTTATTTTTGTCTATTAATATAAATATGATTCTCTTCACGCCATAGGGTCCCCCTGGTACCCCAGGTCCTCAGGGTATTCTTGGTGCTCCTGGTATCCTTGGTCTGCCTGGCTCTCGGGGAGAACGTGGTCTTCCAGGCATCTCTGGAGCAACAGTGAGTATATGATTAGTTAACTGCTTTAAAGAGATARCATGCAATAAAAAAGAAAAAACCCACACACACGAGGTCTTGTCTTATGGGAGGCCAGGAGATGCAGATTGTGCTGTTTCTGTTGCTGTTGGAAACAGAGGAAGGATATGGCCCTACCAGGCCTAGCTCAATGGAAGAAATTATGGCTTGTTGCAGACAAACCAGAATTATCTGCAAGTGAGCAAATTTCTGAATGTCAGAAATGTTAAAAGGTTTCTAATAGTAACATTTAGAATGAAGGTAACATTTGATATAGATAGGTACATTTCTTGTGTCCTGATTCTTTTTTCCTCCCCAAACTCATTGCAGAAAAATGTTTCTCTTAGATCAAGGCTAAAAGTTCTGTAAGACTGGTTTGTGTTGTATTATAATGTCACATTTTGTTACAACTGTTCCTGTATTAGGGTGAACCTGGTCCCCTGGGTGTTTCTGGTCCTCCTGGTGCCCGTGGTCCCTCTGGTCCTGTGGGTTCTCCTGGTCCAAATGGTGCTCCTGGTGAAGCTGGACGTGACGTAAGCTGTCTTTTTTCCTCTTCAAGTTGMTTTTCCTTTATTCTGATCCAAATACAAGTACTCGGAAAAAGTGGATGGAACTGGAGGCTGTTCTGCTAGCAAACTGTACAGTGTCTTCAGAGAAAATTATATCAGGACTTTTATAGAGATGGATYCCTATGCCCAACTAGGTGACAGACTTTTTAAAGCACAAGCTGTGTCTGAAATACATCCTGAAGTCACTCTCAGAATCTTTTCACTTTTTTGTTAAATGCCARAAAAGATGGAGTGGGGAACAGACATATCTTTCATGAAAGTATAAAAACTGCAGCCTTATGAGGGAAGCTTATTTGATAACCTGAAGCATAATCAATATATTGTTGATACAAATCTTGCAGAGGCTTTGCAAGATTTCAAAGAGAACAGAAAATAATAATTTAAAAATCTTGAGCTTTGTGTCATTGGAATTTTCTAAAGGAAAAGGGTTTTTTTTTTGGACACAGCCTAAGTGCTGAAGTGAAATTAACATTCACAAAGAAAACCATTTAACCTTGTGAAGTACCACAACAAAGTAATTTAGTTGTRGCTATTGTTTAGGTTCTTTCCCCTCCACTGGCATTTTTTTATCTAAAAAGAAAGTCTCAGTTTTAAAAGAATGGAAGCTTGTGAAGACCACTATTGTCTTAGTCTTTTCACTTAGAGAAATGTTGCAAAGCCCAGTAATTTTTTTCTTTATTGAACTTTTAAAACCTAAAACATTTGAAGACCATTTTAGTTTTCTGAGAACATTAGTATATTTAAGGCATTTGAGATTTGCATGTATAAGGAAGAGGGATTTTTTCTTATGGATTTATACTACCCTATCTCAATACCTTCTTACTCTCACTGTAAGCAGTTAGACTGAGACACAGTTTAGTGAGATGAAAGGTGATGGAATTCAGTAATTTTTTTTCATGGTATTTCAATAGGGCAATCCTGGAAATGATGGTCCTCCAGGCCGTGATGGTGCTCCTGGTTTCAAGGTAACTTGTTCCTTTTTCTTTTATTTCATTGTCATGGAAGAAATATTCCAATATGTGTAAGTCAGTAATAACACAATGTGTCTCTTGTTGCATTCCTTTGTTCCTAGGGTGAGCGTGGTGCTCCTGGTAGTCCTGGTCCCAGTGGTGCCCTGGGTGCTCCTGGTCCTCATGGCCAAGTTGGTCCTTCTGGAAAGCCTGGAAACCGTGGTGAACCTGTAAGTCAATGAGATGATGACATACCTTAACTTTCTGGATTAAGGTCTAAGAGGACTAAGATTTGTCTATGATATATATATATATATATATATATATACACACACACAAAGTCCATCCCACCTCTACAATGTCTAAAAAATTATTTCATTTTCTCCAGAGATGTGTTGAGCATGGAACCTTCATTAGAACAATATACAGCATGAATTCTCTATTCTTGTTTCAGGGCCCTGCTGGTGTTGTCGGTCCTGCTGGTGCTTTTGGTCCAAGAGGTCTTGCTGTAAGTCTGATTTTTAAATACATTACCACATTGATGCAAGAAGAGAAAACATGATTTATCAATAAGGACTCATAACTGTGATCAACAGGCCCAAAAACTAATGCTTAAGGACCTCAAAATATTTTGGAACTTAGAATCTCAGTTAGCATTCTCTTTCGTGGGATCAATCCTGAAGCTTTTGGGATTGACACCCATTATAYACACTGGAATATGGCTTAATGTAGAATATTTACACTTAATTCTTGCTTTGACAGAAGTATGTCCTTGAAGGCTTCTAATATATTCCTTTGACACCCATATCCCTTCCTAGGGCCCACAAGGTCCACGTGGTGAGAAAGGTCTACCTGGTGACAAGGGGCCTAGAGGTCTGCCTGGCTTGAAGGGACACAATGGATTGCAGGGTCTTCCTGGTCTTGCTGTAAGTAAATGATTTTCAGGGTTTTGAATATAAAGAGCAAAAAAACCAAAATAAGATCACACTAGCAAGGAATTACATATGCACAGTACAGCATGTTWACACCACTTACTTCACTCTGCAGCATCTTTCAAATGAAGAGTCATAGTCTCTTTAACATTCAACGTTTTTTGTACAAAATGGCAAATTCTGGTATTGGCATTAGAACTGTGACTACCGTTAGTCCCCTTGAAACTCAATTGCATTTGGATAACAAAGAATTAAAAAATCTTCTGCCTTTGTTTTAGTATTATTTCTTATTTTGGCCAGAAATTTTAAAACTTTCATCTCAAAAAAGCCAAAGTAATTTGTGGATTTTATTCCCTTTAAATTTGGGTATCAACTTTAGGAATTCTGACTTTTATTTTCAAGCCTTCTCTGAAGATCAGAAGAAACAATAATAACAATTTTATAGGTTATCCTCTTAAATATATCTGAATGCTGTCTCTCCTCTCTTCCCAAAACAAGCGTTGTATACCCTAACTCCACTAATAAATGTAGTTAGCCCTAGATTTCCTATTCTCTGAGCCCAAATACACATTAGGTACAGTTCCTTCTTGAATCAAGCAAACACAAACACCTTCCATTGCTGTTTTTTTGATGACTGTGTATCTTTCCCAATAGGGYCAACATGGTGATCAAGGTCCTCCTGGTAACACTGGCCCTGCTGGCCCAAGGGTATGTGAATTTCAGAATATATTCAAATAACCCCCATTCTCTTTGTGCAATATATATGTATGCTCCCATCCAAATGAATCCCTTTTTGTAGCATTTTTACTGTCATTTAAACTGTTCAAATTTCCTTTTAGGGTCCACCTGGTCCTTCTGGTCCTCCTGGTAAAGATGGTCGCAATGGTCTCCCTGGACCTATTGGCCCTGCTGGTGTCCGTGGCTCTCACGGTAGCCAAGGTCCTGCTGTGAGTATAATCTTTTTTTTTGTTGATTTAACACATTTATGGTACACTATAACCCTAGTAATTACATCACTTCAGAAGCCTAGCAGTTTCATAATGCACATGGTTTTATTTCTTAAAAGAAATATTTAATATTAGGGAAATGTTTAATAGGCCTAAACTAAAAGGTTTTGTTCACTCCTTATGGCCGGAGAGCAAATGCACAGAGGAGATGTGGTGGTCCTGCATTGTGCATCTTCCACTGCTTGAACCTATAGCAGTCACCACWGGGCGAGTCCATGTGTGCTGCCTCCAATTAGAGCTGAGGGTGCCAGAAGTTAACCAGGACTATGCATGTGTGGAAGCATTTCATTAAAAGCACCATATCTCTAACAGAATGCTTTTTGTCTTTTGCTTCTGAAAAACTTCAGGGTCCCCCTGGTCCCCCTGGTCCCCCTGGCCCCCCTGGTCCCAATGGCGGTGGATATGAAGTTGGCTTTGATGCAGAATACTACCGGGCTGATCAGCCTTCTCTCAGACCCAAGGATTATGAAGTTGATGCCACTCTGAAAACACTGAACAACCAAATTGAGACCCTGCTGACCCCAGAAGGCTCCAAAAAGAACCCAGCTCGCACCTGTCGTGACCTCAGACTTAGCCACCCAGAATGGAGCAGCGGTATGTCAGTTAGCTTTCTTCAGTGAAAGGTATCCTTGGCCACATGGCAAAAATACTAAATGACCAATGAAGAAGTTCTTTCTGACGCCACTTAAAATAGATACAGTTACATCCTGAAAATCTCTTTTTAGATATTGTTGCACATTGTGCAATAGTTTTCCAAAATAATACAAAAAAAATACAAAACTCCTTGTTTTCAAATGCATTTTCTTATACATTAACAATCCAAAATATCTGCATCCCACTTATCACCTTAGTATTGCACCTAGCGGGGATATTTATGGCCTGAGTTCCTATATCAGACCAGTGAATATGAGCTGAATGCATTTCTTCCCTCAACGGCAGGCTTCTACTGGATTGATCCCAACCAAGGCTGCACTGCAGATGCCATTAGAGTATACTGTGATTTTTCCAATGGTGAGACTTGCATCTATGCCAACCCTGACAATATTCCTGCTAAGAACTGGTATATCAACAAGAATCCCAAGGACAAGAAGCAGCACATATGGTTTGGTGAAACTATCAATGGTGGCAGCCAGGTAAGTGATGTATGGCAGGGTGATTTACTGTGGTGCTGTCTGAAGAGTTCCCAATTCACTGATTCTCAGGAAGCAAGCAGATAAATTAAGTTCTTAGAGGAGAAATATGAAAAAGCCAACTACCTTTTATCTCAAGGGTATAGAGCTCTGATTCTTGTTTAGATCAGTTTGTTAAAAATACTTCTCAGTATTGTTCTAACTTTTTTTGATGTCTGCAAATGATCAATTCAGCCTGACTAGTGGTTATTGCTACGGGAAGCCTGGTCCGGAATATGGTGCATATAAAGACAGTCCAGAAGATGTCTGAAAAAATAAGAAAAACATATATCTTTTAAATTTATATTTGTTACATAAAATACATACTACACTATTCTTGGAAAGATATTTATATTACATATCACAGATTYTGAGTGCATGCCACCATAACATTCAGAATTGTTGTGTAGGTAAAAACAAGAACTACTACTTGCATGTTAGACACCGTCTCAGCAAATTGCAAATACATCACTTTTGTACAGCTAAGGAGATTTAATTACATAATTCTTAAATGAAATTGAGTTGATACTGTGATGAAGCATCTAAGATGAGATTTAATTTAATCACATTGGATCAGGACAGTCTAGGGTCTTTTTTCTTGGAGTGGCTAAAGGTAGATGCTGTAAAAAGAATATGAGTGAAGAAAACATTTGTACTATCCACAGACACTACTATATTTAAAAAAGTTTCAAAATTCTGCCAAAAACAGTTTCATGGTTTTATTGAGACAGGCACTGTTTGTGTGTAGCTGTGRAAACAGTAGACTCTCTTCTTGAACTTATCTGTTCTTGTCTCTGAATCCATATAAACTGTTAACACCATATCCTGGAACAGAACTCTGCAGTAGTTTAACTACATCCACTCATGTCTGGTTGTCAGTCTACCTCCTACTACTTTTATTTCATGCTCTTTGGTTCTGGAGGGGCAATAGAAAAGTGATTTCAGACTTGGGRTTCTTTGCTTTAAAGTTCCTAGCTGTCATGATTTAAGCTCAGATAGAAATTAGGTACCACTGCCACTTGATCAACTCCCTTTCTCTTCCCCCTAATCCACCCTAATAGAAGGGAGAGGAGAATCAAAGTAAAACTAGCATGCTGAGATAAAGACAGTTTAATAATTGAAAAAAAAAATAGAGTAACAATGGTAAATATTTATGATGATAATAAAAAGGAAAACAACAGGTGATGTATGTCATTGCTAATCACCTGCTGACTGGTACCAGACCCCCTTGCTTCCTGAACCCAGGTTGGCCACCCCTTTGGGTTACTTCATCCTTTGGGTTACTTTATATACTGGGCATGATTTTTTATGGTGTTGAATATCCCTTTGGTCTGCCCAGGTCACCTGTCCCAGCTATGTTCCCTCTCAGTTTTTTTTGCCCACTTCCTCACTGGCAGAGCATGAGACACCAAAAAAGAAAAAAAAGGATCCTTAACTTAGGATAATCATGACTTAGGAAAAATCCAAAACATCTGTGTGTTATCAACACCATTCTYAATCCAAACCCAAAACACAGCACTGTATCAGCAACGGAGAAGAAATTAACTCTATCCTAGCTGAAACCAGCACGCCAGAGCAGCTATCACGCATTTTCATTATGAACATCCTCCTTTCCCCAGCAATACAACTGACTGGGTTCCTCTCTGTTTTTCAGTTTGAATACAATAGTGAAGGAGTGACCTCAAAGGATATGGCCACCCAACTCGCCTTCATGCGCCTGCTGGCCAACCATGCCTCCCAGAAYATCACCTACCACTGCAAGAACAGCATTGCCTACATGGATGCAGAAACTGGCAACCTTAAAAAGGCTGTGGTGCTGCAGGGATCCAACGACGTTGAACTGCGAGCTGAAGGCAATAGCAGATTCACTTTCAGTGTTCTTGAGGATGGCTGCTCTGTAAGTAATGGAGAAATCATGGGCACGGTGACTGCCCAGGCCTAAGCATGTGATTAGGGATAGAGTTGTGCTTTAATTTAGAATTAGATTATTGGTCAAACAGGCAAAATTTTGCCTGGTGAAGATACATAGCCTAAAAACCCAATCATGGCAGATCCTTAAAAAGTGGGAAGGAAGAGGCTACAAACAAATCCTACCTTGTACCATGTGGCCCAAGAAAAAGGTTTCAGAGGGACCAGATCCAAATTCTATGTAAACAGAAGATTGATAAGAAAACAGTGCACAAGCCATAGGAGGGGCAGGATCTTTAAGTCCTGAAACAAGCAGGCAGGGTTCTCTTAGGATCTAACATCAGTGAGTAATATGGTGGCTTGCATACAGCATCACATAGGACAACAGAAGATTCAAGTAAATATTTTCTCTATATTGGAGATCTACATAGTTGGATATGGGTATCTGATTTGCAAACAATACAAGCAAAATTAATATGAAATGATTTCAGAAATTATCCATTCAGCTGAAACAGTTCTTAATACTGTGAACAATGCAATAACAATTGCAATGAATTTTCTCTTACAGAGAAAGAACAATGAATGGGGCAAAACAATCATTGAATACAGAACAAATAAGCCATCCCGCTTGCCCATCCTTGATATTGCACCTTTGGATATTGGCGGCGCTGACCAAGAATTCGGTTTGGACATTGGCCCAGTCTGTTTTAAATGAATGAACTAAAATTAACTTAAAGCCTCTCCCAAACTATTCTCTTGTCATTTCTTTTTATAATGAAAGCTGACTCCTTCCATTTCTTTTGTTCATCTACTTGCTTAAACTCTGGGCGAAAGAGAAGGAGAAGAATTGATTGGAGCATTGTGCAATGAAATTTAATACAGCCCCAAATGGACTTGGAAGTCTTTCAAGATTTAACACCTTGTTTTGGGAAATGTCAACCTTTGTAAAGAAAAAAAAACCAAAATAAAAAGTCATGAAAGTTTGCACCACTTGTGGCCTTTGAATATCTTCCACAGAGGAAGTTTAAATCCATGACTTCCAAAGGTTTAAACTACCTCATACACTAAATCAAGAGTGATCCACATCTTTTGTAGGAACTTCTCCATATGATCTGAGGTACTTTCAGTTCCACTCAAAATACAGTGGTACTAATTGCATAATTACAGAGTATCTTTCCAATACTTGAACTTTGATGGTGCTAGTAGCATTTAAAGTATTGCTTCTCTGTTTCTTTGAAGTCTGTCTTAAAACTTAGGATGTCCTGTCTCACCCACAGCTTAAGCATGTGGATAATTTTTCTTCCTCTTTGTCTTCTTCCTCCAAAATCAGGTCTTCCTGCTTTCAAACTTCATTTCCATCCTCTACTATGGGTAAAAAAAAATCCCCATCATTTCTCAAAAAAAGAAAGAAAATGTATTTTGTATATGTGAGATGTTTAAATAAATTGTGAAAAAAATGAAATAAAGCATGTTCAGTGTTCCAAAAGAAACTATTTAATGAATTACTTGCTTAGATGCATTGGAGATTCTCACACCCAGATTTTACAATACTGTTGGCACATTGCTGTAAAACATTTTGTTGAAGTGTCAAAAGGTTGCCTACAACTCTCTTGAGGGTGTGATTGTCTACTTGACTCTTTATTTCAACACTAACTTTTGAGAAGTTCTCAAGAAACTCACTCAGTAACTCTGAGCCTCATAGTATGAGAAGTTCAGAAGCAGAAATAATTCCTTCATTTTTTCCAAATACTAGGTAGGATTAATGACTGCAAGAAGGATCATCTTCTCACTTAATGATGGAAGGAAAATTACGCTTGTGTCTTTCACTTGAGGGCAGAAAGCTCCAGGCTGTTGATAGAGCTGTGCTGGCTGATGCTGTGCTGTAATCAGCAGAACTGTGCCTGTGCACTTWAGAAATGATGTGCAGAAGTCTATGGCAAGAATCTCAAATTTTAGTTTTGTCAGGAAGGTCAGTGTTTGTTAGGCTCTTACACAACTGAACAAACTGTACAGGACACAGAACCATATGCTTTTGCTAACCTTAATAATTTACTGTCACACAAACCACCAGAAGAAGCAAAGACTTCTTCTCTGAGACCTTTTAGAAGACTGCTGAAAACCCTAAATGAACTGCAATTCCAACAACCATGTTTTTGTGATTGGGAAGGTGCTTGAGAGAACCTACAGAGGACAATGAAGACAACAGCAAAAGCACGTAAGGCAAGAGGTGAGATGGCCAGCCAGAACCCCCAAAGAGAGGCATGAAGAAAGTATCCAGAATAAAGTCTGTAACCTGAAGAAAGCACCACTCCAAAGATTAGTAGCTGGGAGCCTGAAGGCAGCTCCAAGTGGTACAAGGGRGAATAAACACTAAAATCTGTTTCTAAAGACTTTTTTTTTGTTCTTGCGTGCAATAAACTGATTAAGGAAAATAGGGCAAATATCAAAACATGATCTTAAATGCAGCTGCTATGTGCCTGCAGCTGTGTGCTGAATTAGTAAAATGGGAATTTCCATGATAAAATACAGCCCATTTTTTCTTCACCGAGAAAAACATACTGTAGGTAAATACTTACAAGTAAATACTCATTGGACCATGATGATTCTTAAAACATTATTATTTTAAGCATTGTTTTACCATTTCAAAATCAGTTTGTTGTTGTAAAAACAGTAATTCAATATTTGAAAACAGTAAAGACTTTCTTTCCTTGTATAGATTAACTACAACACAGGAAGTTCCTACAAGGACTTAAAAGCTACTATTTCATCCCTCAGGTTATGCAATTCACTAGAAGGTATGCAAAGGTTATTGCTAGGATAGGGAGGTGGACCTTTGTTGCCTGGGGATAAGAAACCCCCAAACCACAGTTAAGGAATGCTTGAGTTTAGAAAGGAAACTACAGCTAGCAAACACTGTCTCCTTTTGTCATCTGATTTCTCCTTTACTCTCTGTGATCTATTCCATTGCATGTCCTCCTAGGCACAGAACACTTTCTTTCTATCAGCTCACTGATAACATCCGAATTATGTGTTTTCAGATCTTTGCCCCAAAAGCAGCCACATTTCAAAATTATGCCTGGAAAAATACATAGTGGTTACCTCACAAATTCCAGCCTCATTACCACTGGAAAGATATTCAGTCTGCCTTGCAGGTTTTCAGCTTATCAGAACTTATTGCATAATCAAGTATTTAACTTAAGTTACATACAATATTGAAGAAACTGTTTTTCAAAGATCATAGCTGAAAATGAGAGATAAATAGCAGAAAGGGCAGAGAGCCTTAATACTGTCTAGTTTTGGGAATATAAGATGTTGAAAAACTTCTGGTGAAGTGATATTAATTATTTTTGGGAGTCCTCTGCCTCCCTTTAAGCATTTTCTTTGGAGAATTTCATTATCAGCAGCAATACATCTAGAGCATTAGCATAAATTAGCTAAAACAATAGATTAAAGTTGACATTTGTAGCAAGGAAGAATCCTGGAAGGAAAGGAAAACAGCTGGAGCAACTAAATGAAAGGCAAAGTTTGCAGCAAGCCCTGGCTGTACTGCTCCAGAACAGAATTGCTGGAGAAGCTCTGTAAAGCTGGGTAGAGAGACAACTGACGTTTAGTGCTCGGTTGGGACACAATTGTGCAAACCAAAGTACTGCAGCATTCAGACCATTTTCCTCCCTGCGTCTGTGGGACTGATGACCCTCACCTGTGTGATCAGTAAATATGTTCTGTGTATCAATATCCCCCCAGGAGATGGACAGAGATTAAAAGGCTCCTGTCAGTATGTGCTTCAAATTGTATCTAAGCTGACTTCTGATGTCTCCATCACAAATACCCTTTTTTGTATCCATGCACAGTTTCCTGTTGCAGCAGGCTCAGCTGGCAGCACATTGGGCTCTCTGTAGCATGTACTTTTGCATTAATATGGACTAAGTAAGTAAAAACTAGAGGCAAGGAGAACACCATCAATRGAACCAACATGGAGAAAAAGAAACTCAAACCGTGTAGCACAGTTCTAGAAGGGGCAGTTGTAACCGTGCAGCCCTGTAGGGAGAAACACAAGCCACTGCCAATTATCTTCAGGATCTGAGTTTGTCAGTCTAAAATACGAGTACTGTGCCACAGACAAATATCCTTTAATAGAGGTGAGTGACAAAACAACATTAACATTAAACCATTAACTTAAACTTAAAATTAACTTAAAACAACATTAACTTAAACCATTCAGGTTTAAGTCAAAGGTTTTGACATTACTTTTGATTAGTTTTCTTGTAGTGGTTTCAGACAGGATCTCCTAGAATSTGGCTTCCTGCCACCCTTTTGATGCAGTGTTTTACAGCATTAGAATCATGTATCCAATTCCAATGAGATATTAGCAAGMTTAAATAAAGCTTTTAGACATGCAAACAGAAGTAACCCCTATTTCATTTAGCTTTACTCATGCCTCATTCTGAGTTCATTAGAAATTCACTATATTTTATAGGGCTCCCCCATGAGTCTCAGATGGATAATGAATGCAATCTACGGTGCATAAACAAAGAAATTACTGTATGTCTATATTCTAAGGCCAGAATACATTTGTCCTTTCCTGGAAAACATGTTGGATATTACATGAGCAAAATTTCCTACACATGAATCTATGCTTATGTATACACTCCAGCTACCCAGGAAATAMTGATTCTCATGAAGGCAAATATAACTATCAAAAAAACCCAAATACATTATTTGAACATTATTTTGAACACAAGCATTTGAAATACATATAATAAAATCCAGTAATTATTATCAATATCTTACTGTGCTCAAGCTACAGAAATTGGACCTGCAGGTGAAATGAAACTTTTCCCAAATGCAAATTCCGTTGAATACACAATGAAACAGCAGAGCCGTTCTCCAGCATTTTCATAAGCGTTGTGCACCACCTACTGACTCACACACTGATTACCGGTCCCTGAAGACTGTTTTTCTAGGGATTTTATTCCCGAATCCACTGCCATTTACAGAATCACAAAACATTYTGAGTTGGAAAGGATCTACAAGGATCATCTAGTCCAACTCTCAAGTAAATGGCCCATAGAGGTATCAAACCCACAACCGTGGTGTTATTGGCACCATGCTCTAAGCAACTGAGCTAATCTCAGGGTTGTTGCTGTCAAAATCTTCTGTGCCAAGACTATCCTATAGGCTATTTCTTCAAAACATCAGCATCAGAACTCACCCTAAAGATGCACTAACATATGAAAAGAGTGCCCATCCAAACAGGAAAGCCCTTGGCAGCAACCTGCAGGCTCACTCAGGGTACAAAAAAGACACTAATTAAGTTCACTGTTTTAGTTGTCAGGTTCTATGAACCTGAAATTATCTTCTCTGTGTAGTGGTATAAAGGCCAGGGGTTTTTCTTCATGAAGTCCTTCCTCCATAACAACTCTAAGTTTTTCTGGGCAATTTTATCCAAAGGGATTTACCACTACTTTTTGGTTAAGGTATTTAACATCTCAAGGTGTAAGTCTCAGCTCCCAGTATATCGCAGTATATTCTCTACAATAGTGCTTAGACTGTGTGACAAGAGGAATCACCCAAACACAGCCTGACTTAATTTGGGAGAAATGCTTTTCATTACTGTTTCTAGTCAAAAATGTGCTACCTTGTCATTTAGTTTCATCTTTCAGCATTTAACAGGGAATAAGACTAACTCTAATTCCTCAGTTTGAAAGAACATCCATTGTTATTATGGCTGTCTGTACCTGCCTCTATACCACCTTTGCTCTACCGCAGTCACCTAAAATTTCAATTCCTACAGAAGCTAAAATTTCAGTTCCTACAGAAGCTGTCCACAGCCAAAATTATTGGTTCCCCAGATTCTACAATGAGATCCAAAGGACTTCTACCTATTCTTCTCAGGAAGAGCAAAAAGATCAAACCACATCCATGAARAGAATCTGCCTCACAGTAGACAAAGCATAGAATTACAGTTTTACTTCATTCTCCATCTACTTTAATTCACATACAGATATAAGAGATACGAGATAGGTACTACAGATACAGACAGATACAAGAAGTCCTTTGAACTTTTTCAGTTCCATATGTGATTCTGGAGCACAGTTTCAAATGTTTTGTTTCATATAGTTCTTGTAACTTTTGAAGCTATTCTTTTAGTTAGTAGCCTCCAATTTTCTGGAGAGATTGAGAGCCAAGGTTAAGAATTAACCCTGTGCAAGAGGAGCTGGTTGTTTGTGCCTACAGATGCCAATGTCCTTGTCTGGCTCTGTGGTTCAGGTTGCGGTCCTCACACATTCGGGGTCACCACTTGTYGCTGCACTGAGGCTGGGTGTGTCCCACTTGAGGGACAGAAAGAAAGCAGGTACAGAAGCATGGCAGYRTGGAACAAGCTCTCTCTACTTTATTTACAATCTAACCTTTTATACATTTGTATAGAGGTCCAGAGATTGGCTACAGACGTCGCCACCTCTTAACTTGGATGGTGGACATCACCATCAATCATTTCTTCTCTCAGAGGAGAAGAATGCAAACATTCTAAGAATAAACATTGTTTACATCAGGGTTGCGTGTGAAACTTCTGCACAGAGACAGAAAGGCAGAAAACTTCAGGGCAACATGGGTCCAGGTGAGAAGAATCTGCATTTCATCTCCATCCTCCAGTGCTGGGATGCCTTCAGCTGCTTTGGGAGTATGAGCACTTCGACTCTCCTGGAGATTTAGGAACTACATCACTCACCTCCCTCCTGCAAGTTAACCATTAAATATGTATTTTGACAAGCATGTCCAGGAATAAACGACACTGCTTCCAATACTTTGCTCATGTTTAAGGCAGTGTTTCTCTGGCCCTATATACAATGATATYATCATCTCCATAGCTTTTACTGTTGTCTGTACATCAAGATCTTATAGATCTCTTTGTTGTAATAAGACTTGGGTGTCCATTCCAGGTGTGACACCCTGCTAATAAAATTATGGGCTAAGGACTGACCTATCAAYTAACTCAGTTTCTCTCACATCTTCTTTCTAGGTCGATAGCAATGTTCTCATATTCTACTTACTCTCTGCAGCAGAAGCTTAGTCTAAAAATTAATTCTCTATGTTAACTCTACATAAATACTGTGGAAATTTCATATGCAACAACTCAGTAGCTATTTTCTGTGGGCTTTGTTTGAATAACTCCTTTACCTCTTTTCCACTCACATGAAAACGCACTGCTCAGACACACTATGGAGACTTCTTGCATTGACTTCTACTRACTCCTTCATCTGTTTCTTAGTATGCTTATAAAGTTTAATAGATTATTTGGTCGAACTCACGGCCTTTTACAACCTGAAGCTCTGAAATTTAGGACAGCATAACTTCTAAAAAAAAGACAAACTTTAAATTCACTGTCTGATATGATATGGATCTAGTGTGTTGAAAGCCAACTGGGATTTGTATTCCATTTCCAAATTGCTTTGTATATACCATAAAAACAAGTCTGTAGAAAGATAGCTCTGTGAGAGAAGAGCAGGCTCATAAAATAGAATCATAGACTCATTGAACTTAAAAGGGGTGGGAATGGATCTTAAAGTTCATCTAGTCTTGACCACCTCTGGCAGAGGCACCTCCCACTAGACCAGAATACTCAAGGCCTTGTCCAGCCTCGCTTTGAACATGGCCTGAGTTGGAGCACCCACAATCTTCCTGAGCAACCTGTTCCACTGTCGAATTACCCTCAGAGTAAAAAAATTTATCAAACTTAATCTAGTATCTAACCTAAATTCTCTCTCTTTCAATTTATACCCATTGATCCTTGTCCTTTCACTACTTTTTCAGCTTCTGAAAAAGAGTCCACAAGAAAGCTGCTGAAGTATAATGGGCTCCAGGGGTTTCACTGCATATGGATTTGTTCTGGTTTTAGGCTTTAGAGAAAGCCATATACTGTTAGTTAAACCTTTCAGTTCAAGTATTTTTAAAACATAAGAAAAAACAACACATCAAAGAATTAGATCTACCTGCCAGTCATCTGTGCAATTATGAAAGTGTGCTATGCACAGGAGATTTATTACCAGAAGCAAAACACAATAGCTCTCCTGTAGATTCCAATTCACTAGGTTCGTACACAAAATTGCTGGAAATGGTACAACTATTCAGTTACCTGTTAATTCCTAAATGACAAATCTTTGCTAAGCCTGAGGTGCACAGTAGCCCATGTTGATACGTTGTGTATATGTGTGTGTGTTTACATTTCAACATCATAAAAAAACACAGATCCTTTAAAGTTCACAAGCAACATAAGAGAGAACCATAGAGACAGACAAATATGACAGAATAGGGAATGTTGCAATATTCTGCTAAAATGAAACTATTTCTACAGAATTTCATTTTTAAATAATGATGCATGAAAATATTTTAGTCTGTTAATCCATTGCTGATTCCTCAGCAAACTAGGGTTTCAGTGAACCTGAGGCTAAACAGAGAATTCCAAATTTCTAACATTTCATAAAATGGCTAGGTTTGGAAGGGACCTTAAGGTCACCTGGTTCCAACCSTTGCTATGGCAGAAGAAAAGGAAAAACACGTCCCTGGGTGGGCTCGAACCACCAACCTTTCGGTTAACAGCCRAACGCGCTAACCGATTGCGCCACAGAGACTCCCTTGGTATTGGAATCTTCACAAGAAAAAATAATTTTCCTACCCAAAATAAATTTATGTTCCTAAAAACATTGATTTCAAGTAGCAGGGATATAGTGCAGAGATGTTAAAAGAGAACAGGGTCATCACACAGCATCTGTATCACTGGCAGCCAGAAGGAATATATGCTGTACAATATTACAATGCCRCACAAACACAGCAAAGCTTGGACTCTGGCAGTGTAGGCTTCCAAAGGCTGCCCTGTAAAAATAAAGAATTCTGAATTTTAAGAAAGCACAACAGGGAGAACAAAGGAGAACCAGAAAAAGGAGCAATATGACACAAAGTGTCCATGAAAAAAGAATAACTCAATTTGACAAGGAACTAACAGTGACTGCCATTTTTCCTCAACCAGGAGTCAAGAAAAGAGAGGGAGGGAAATACAAAAAGCTTACACCTGCATACCAAAAAACTCATCAAACATTCTTAACCCATTACTTTGATGAATACAAAGCTTTGAAGATAAAAATGCAAGCAACTGAAAGAAAAATAATTTGTATTAGTGAGCTGAGCTGSATCCCAGTCCCTTTCTCAGGACTGTGTAGCTGCACACACCCCATGATGCAGAAAGGTGCAGCCCCTTGACTGTCCTTAATGAAAGGGGACATGTGGCAGTGTACATGTTGGTTGTCTGTGTTCTCCTGTGTTCTTTCCAGTTTGTTCTTTGTAATAGTTTATTCCACGTACCCCTCCRGTTTGTTTTCCCTTGATTTGCCCCAGTTACAGCTACCCGTCAATCATTGTTATGTAACCYCCAGGCCCTGTCTGTCACTCCAGGGCCTCTTCCTGTGTCTCCAAAGTTCCAGGGAGAGCCTTGAGTGATTGGACAGGGTGCCTGCTCCCCCCTCCTACTCCCTTATGATTTGTTACTGTGTATGCCCTTTATGTTCTGAGCCACTCCCCAGTTGCTTCCCATTGGTCAATGGCTGAACCCAGCCGCCTGTTCCACCCCCACATAAAAGTTGTTATTCCCRGGTGCTTCTGGTCTCTGTTGAGGCAGGCACCCTGAGGTGAGGAGTCACTGCTCAGGGGTCCAATAAACTCTGCTGGTTGCACCCTCTTCAGAGTCCCTTCTTTTTTTCTGCCATCATCTCGCTCCTTCGCGTCCCGATGAACCAAGAACCCACAGGTTCATGCCAGTGTCCCCGGACACTGAAGCGTGCCTAGCTTGCCATGGTGCCAGGGCTGGCCGGGTAAGCCGAAGACTGACACTGCAACAGGGACAGATGACTTAAATACTTGCTATCCGGCCATTTCCGCTCCCTCTCTTCATCTGATCCATCTTTGTTTCAGACCCACGGAATCCTGAAATGAAAACACTACTAAGCCTCGTGATAGAACAGCGGATGTATTTATCTCTTAGTGATAAAGCTAAATATGGCCTTTGTAGATGMGATTTCATAATTACTTCACTTAATATCAGTCTGATTTTAGTACAGACTATTGAGAAACCATTTTTGTAGCTGTTACAAAATTAGAAATCTGTAAAAGCAGTAATTTCTGATAGTATTTCCAGGRTCTTACAGGTTTGAGGGCATATTTGTTTCAGCATTTGGCTACAAATTCAGTACTCAGGCTACACTGCTTGATTGAACAACTCCCCTAAGAAAAAGATTTCTTACACTTTGTACTCCCTCTTCATTAATGCAATCAAATATWTGCAAGAAGTGACTACCATGCATACACATGCCACATGGAAACTTGATTCTTAGGGGAAAATTGATTATCATTATGAGGCTGAAAACCCGGCAATTAAAATGTCTGATGCCTTCATTTGGCAGATACCCAAAAGCTGCCCGGGCAGAAGCTGTATAACTGAAAATACGACACCGCCCAGGAATCCATTGTAAATATAGCTTTATTTCTGGGATTACAATTTGACCAGAGCAATTTGACAATGCTGCACCATTTAAATTAAGAAGTGATATGGTTTGGGGTATGACAGATGCTACTAATTAATTAGTCAACACTTAACCTGTAATAATGTAGGAAATATTTTACTTACATAACACACATTATGTTCCTTATGAATATACGGCCATTTTCCTTATGGAACTTCAAGATTAGAGGTGAGGGGTTTTTTTCTAGCTCTGGTGCTTATATTACTTGCTATATGTACTTGTGAAAAATTAATTACACTCTTATAAGCATACACAAACTCAAATGGAGAAATACCACATGAGAATGCCCTACTATTCCTCTGACTGAGAATATTTAATTATCAGCTCTCTGTTACATCTGACTTTATACTACAGTAGCCACTTTATCTTCTTGCATGCTCCCAGTCCTTGTGACTACATTGTGTCTTTGCCTGAGGACAGTAGCACCAACTCGAGAAGCTACACATGACTCTAATGCTGAAAACAGGAGAAAGGACATCTCCTGTGAACTCGGTTTATCAGCAAACTCGTATGTGCATGCCAGATTTGACCYATGGCATAAAGTTCACCTTCCATTTATGCTGAGCCTGCCAAGCAAAGTGAGGAAGCGTTAAAAGAAGAATTACCTMATCTAAATTATACCTGTGTGAATGACATTTGTCCAATTTAAATTTATTTTCTAAATTGAACAGARAGTCATCATTCTTCATGGTAAGTCATTCACCTCATTCTGATTCAACTCACAAGTAAATTACCACCTTACCTGCTCTCTCAGTTCTACAGAGGGAGGGTGATTAGTTTAAAATAGATTGGTTCTCTATGAGTGAGTGGAATTAGGTGGGATGAACCTCTTCATTCCCAACTGTTATTAGATTGACTCATAGAGGAAACAGAGCAGCCAAAAACCACAGTAATGACAGCATCAGTCATTAGTGACACATATAAAACACCACAGCCTCTTAAGAAAATAATTAATCCAGTTAACCCAAGGCTACACCTGTAGAAAAAGTGAAATTCTTCCAGAGGCATTTTACTTTTAATATTCATAGACATTATCCCGTGTGCACAGCAGTTTCACATATGCACTGCCTCTCAAAGGAAACACTTTTCTCTGGRTCTTCTCTCTGTGGCTGCTCTAAGTGTTCGTCTCCCACCTATGGCCCTTTATGCTTCCAGCAGAGCAGGCAGAAAACCAACAGGAAGCTGTAGCATTTGCAAACCAAAAGCTGAGGTTTGACTGATCAGAAGAGCTAGCAGACTTCTGGTTTACTTCCAGCACACTAAGTTGGTCAGCAGACAGGAAAATAAAGTAGGTACACAATTTACAAAGCTGCTTCTAGCTAATAATAGTTGATGTCTGGAGTTGGTTTCATAGGGTACTTAGCAATCCCTAATTAACCTTTTCTATCAGGCCTTTTATATATAGTGGTTTTGGTGTGAATTACTTAGTTATATGTCATGATGCCAAATTCAATTAGCTTGTGAAAAACAAGGAGGAACCTGTTAGAAACGAGACCACATGCAGGGAAACCACTTCCTAAACTCACARCACTTCAGCCAAAAGCTTCTGACTGAATGAAGGGGATCTCAAGTATCAAACACCTAAGCAACATCTCCAAAGAAGCAAGGAAGCAAAGACAGATGTCTTGCTCACATCCATATAAATATTTAATATACACAGGAGGATTATCTTAATGAAGATACTCAACCTGCAACAGTATCAGCGTGTATTTGTACAGTCCTAAAATAACACAGTTGAAATCCACACATGGAGTTTTCAGGCATTACTGAAGATCAGTGTTAGATCTTCTTGGCAAGTGAGGAATGTCCAGGGACTTCCAGCAGCAGGCAGCAGATCTGAAAGAGACCTCCAAAAGCTTCAGGACAGAATTACTATTTCTAAGGGTTGTATTTTCTGAGATATCTATAAACAGAAGTATGGTTGTTTTGACAGCATTTTAGTTCCTGCTGCTCATTTAGAGAAAGAAGATATTTAGTTGAAAATCCCTGAAATTCTCCAGAGAGACAACCTTATTGTGGAGATTTGAATTGATTTTTTTGATTTTGAGAATAAAAYAATAAATTAAATTTCCCTGCTTAAGCATTGTTGCTACCCTAACTGAGAAGCTGAGTCAACACCCCAGGAGCTCTGGCAGAACCCCATGCTTTCTGCATCTACACTGCTTATAGTAACAGCAGTAATTTGGGTAAGTTTTGATGAGCTGCACTCATGGCCRTAAATGCACCTTGCAGACTTGCCACATATCCCTCAAACTTAACAGTTACATTGCAGAATGAGAGAGGCTGAAGTAAATATGTTTCGGTTGCATGAAAAGTCTCAGTTGTTCATGAACAAACGTTATAAAAACAGATGAAGAAGAGTATCTGGGGTCCTCAATGACTGCAGGGAAGATACATTTCMTAAGACTGTAAAGAACCATTAATGAGCAACAATGCAAAAAGCTACAAAATATTCTAGCTAGACAATATGTTAAAAAGTGTTTAAGTTTCTTAAATGTAAAATGCATATGACATGAAGAGAAAGAAACTGAAGCACTAACTGGAATATTTTAGCAAATAATAAGGTTTGTTCACAGTAAGAAGGCTTTAAAAATTCTTGGCTTTTTGGAAGAGGCATGAGAAAAAAAATAATGCATCAATGAGAATTTTTCATTTGTGGAGTAAAAAAAACCAGAAAAAAACAGAATGGGGGGGTAAGGGGGTGTGGTTTGTTTGGATTTTTGTTGTTGGCATTGTTTTAGTTTGGTTTTGTTGGGGTTTTCCTGGGAAAACATAAGTTATGGGTTATACAGATGTATACCCATCTGTATACTTAGTACCATTTTTCTCTCTCTTTCCCTGAGAGAATAAACCTGAATACTTTAAAATAGTGAAGTGCTTTTATGATTTAAAAATAATACTGAAAAAGTGAATGTATCAACAGACAGACTTGAATAGAAAATAAGTATAGACTATAGGCTGGCAGATAGTAAAGCCATTGGTTGCATAGAAATGGGATATACATTGAATATATAGTAACAGCACACCAGAATAATACTTACAACTCAAATTTTGTACATACATTACATTATGTGACTACATACTGCACACATTTTCTACATTTTAAATTCATTTATACGGTTTATATATGGTTACTTTATTTTTGGAAATGTCTTTCCCGTGACAGCCTGCCCTGCTCCAGGCCTGCCGGGTTTGGTGGCAGCTCCCCAGCCCCGCCACTGATGAAGGACTGGATTCGGAGCCCAGATTTCCTGCCTAACTCAGGTGGAGGAGCAGAATTTCCCTTTTGTRACTCTTAGCAAGGTTTGATTCCAGGAATCATTTCATGCATCCCCCARACCCAGGCAAATCTGTGGGGGTCGGCCTCTTCTCCCAGGCAAATAGCCACAGGATGAGAGGACACAGTCTTAAGATACCACAGTAGATTTAGGTTGAACATTGGGAAGAATTTCTTCMGAGAAAARGTGGTTATGGGCTGCCCGGGAGGTGGTGGAGTCACTATCCCTGGAGGTGTTTAAAGAAAGACTGCATGTCTTTCCTTAAACTTAGTGACATGGTCGAGTTGCCATGAAGGCGTTCGGTCACAGGTTGGCCTCGATCCCAGGGGTCCTTTCCAACCTAACTGATTCTATAATTCTGTGAGTGTGTCAGCTTGYTTGTAGAGTTACCCACATTCAGAGGGAGTGAGCGTCTCCCAGCCTGGAGTGACTATTTCCTTGTCAACAGAAGAGTGACAAGGGTTTAAAATCACATTATTTGGAACGAAGCTCTCACTGTACAGTGCCCGTTAGGGACCGTGTGCAGGACAGACCCTCGCCCACCTCCTCATTCACGGAGCACAGGCCCCAGGGGGTCTCCGCCKCGCCGCCGCCCCCTCAGCTGCGGGGCTCGGCCCGAGCGCGGTGGGATCCCGTTGAATCCACCGGGAGCCACCGCATCCCCACGGCGCGCGGGGCGGGGAGGCGAACGCTGGGGCCGCCCGCTGGCGGCCGAGGGGAAGCGGCGGTACCAGGAGAGGGGCGCAGCTCCGCCCCGTGGGCCGCGGGGTGTGGGGCTGCTCTCGGCCGCGGCGGYGGGGACGGCGGCAGCGGCGGGGTCCGCGTTGGCCGCCGGCGGGGACCCAGTGCTGCCCCGCCGCGCCCGCCCGCCCTATCGCACGCTGTTGTCATGGAGGAGCCAAGATGGCGGCGCTGGCCTACACCGGGGGCAAGCGGGAGATCAACTACTACTTCAGCGTGAGGAGCGCCAAGGCGCTGGCGCTGGGCGCCGTCCTGCTCCTCACCGCCTGCCACGCCGCCTCCCGCCGCTACCGAGGTGARGGGGCGGCCGCGGGCGCTCCGCGAGGGGCCGCGGCTGCCGGGCAGGGGAGGCGGAGCGCCGGTGCAGCCCCGGCGGAGCTCTGGAACCGCGGCCGTGCGGGGAGGGTKGCGGGTCTCTCCGCCGGGGGCAGCCGCGGCGGGGCTGGGCGGGCTGGGAAGCGTGGCGCGGCGGGTCGCTGGCTGCCGCGGGACGCGACCCTGGGGGACAGCGGCGACGGGCCTGCCTGGGGGTCGCCGCAGGCCCCGCTGGTGGGGCGAGGCCCCGCGGAGTGAGGGGGGCGAGCGAGGCCGGCGGAGCTGTGGCGATGCACAGTGTTTGCACTGACAGCGCGCCGCAGCTCCGGGGGCCCGGCCTGCGGCAGGTGAAGCTGCAGGGGTAGAGGGTGTCTTCTTCCCTTATCACTTGTTTCCGTACGGCATGATTAATGGCTAATTACCTGTCAGTTAGTGGTTAAAGTCTTAATTGGTACGAGAGTTGCTATCTATAGTTTCACTCTTTGAACCATCGCCTGAAACATAACGAAACCAGCCGCTTTGGTGGATGAAGCGAAGTAAAGAGCTTTGGTTTCACGTGTTGTCGGTGACCGTGGACGAGCTCTGGGGACCGAGCGAGCGGAGCTGTGGCTGTGACGGGCTGCGCACGGGCGCACCTCGGTTACGGGGCGCTGGGAGCTCTGCTCGTTCCTCCTCGATAGGGTTGTCTTGGCCCTGAAGCAGAGAATCTTGGCGTGATCCGTAAATGCAAATGGAGCTGCTGAGGGAAATATTTACTTGTTTCTATGTCACGCTAAAAAATGTGGTATGTTTTTGTGGGTAAATCAAAAAGTTGATCTCCAGAGAGATGACCGCGGCTCTGTTTTGTTGTAGCACAACTGGTGTCGTGTTCTAACAGTTGGCTGCCAGCTTTCATGGAAGACAAGGCTGAGGCGGTTCATTGTGGAAATGGGGAAAGGGATAGGSATCTTTATGTGTACGATTTCCTAGATTCACCCTCTAGCTGGCATGTCAGTAAGTCTGATAAACTGACTAGTATTAAATTAGAAGGCTTGGAAGCATTTACTGAATTCTTGAGTACCTCAAGCACGAGGTAGTTGAACTTGCCTGTTGTGCAGTGTTCCTTAAGGCGCAAGAGAGTCACAAAACAGGACAGGAGGACAGGAGGAGGGTGGCAAATTTTTAAAGAGGGCTTGCAAGACTAAGCAAACAGGGGCTGACATATCAAGCAGGTTACAAGGAAAATAAAATATGCATAATTTCAGTATATTCTGGGAGAGTTAATAGAGAGGTGAGTTTTAGTCTTTGAAAATTGGCGAGAATCTGCTGGCCTTTATGTAAATTGATATGGTCAATATGAATTGTTAGAAACCTTTCAAGTTTTTTCACCTAMGGCTTTTAGTTCCTTGAAGCAATTAAAGGGAAAGGTTTTCCCATAAGTGTTTAAAGGGTAGGAGAACATGGAGTCATAGTGAAAACAGACTTACCAGTCTGGGCTTCTATGAACAGAAAATGTTCAAAAGAGAAGTTTAGAAAAGGAAGGTGGAGAAATTACAGCAGACAAATTTTTAGGATAGATAAAAGCAGAGGTGCTTTTATTGAAGAGATCATTCTGCAGCTTGCAGTGATATCAAATATTGAAATTCAGCAAATGCCACAACACTTCTGACAAATAGTGAAAAAAACAGAGGTTTTCACTGGTAGTGCACAGCTAAAGCTCGCTGGCACCTCACTTATTCTCAGTGGTGTTAGTCACCCACTCTTAGTAGTGGTATAATAGAACTTGGAAAGTGTGTACAAAAGAACAACACAAATGGCAGAAGAATAAAACAGGTTCTCTATGAGAAATAATGAACCAAATAAAATTCTGTAGCCTGGACAGAAACTTAGTAACTTCTTAATGATCTCAAATGTTAGGAATTATTGGGGGAAGGTAAATTGATTGTTACTGTGCCATAACACAAAAAGTATCAACTGACAAATGAAATTAGGTAATACATTTGAAATGATAGCAAGAAAGCACTTTCTTTTGCACCTAAGATGTTTTACACCAAGATTTTTATGTCAAAAATATCCCAGAGAGTTATCCTGATTTCCAGGGGGTGTATGAGGTAGGGCTGCAAAAAGGTTCAAAGTTGCCAGGCTGTGAAAGCCAGGTCATGTCACGTAAGGGATTGCAATGTTTGTTGTGCTTTTATATTTTCCCTTATGTCTGATTGCCATTACATCTAAAGGTTTTAGCTGATTTTGGCCACAGCCATGCAGCTGCATATTRCAGATAGGAGCAGCCCAGTGTACTAACCAGTCAAACTTGCCTRTATAAAATTTACTTGTATGAAAAAATACTGAACTGGGGTTGTCAAAGGTCAGAATTATGGTCAGGAAGACAGTTGTATTTAGGAATCACCTACATTTTTTTGCAAAAGAGTGTGAATAAAGAGAAGGTACAGACTCTTTAATTTGTGAAGAGTTAAGTGGGTTGAATGTTTACATATTATCCAGTGAAGTTAGTGCTTTGTGTTTTTCAGTTGTTATAATTCAAAGGTACAGTCCTAAACCTTTTTGGAAATAAGAATTTATTTAAAATTTTTCATTCTTAAAATGAACAGTAGTAGCCTGTGTTTAAAACTACATTTTTGACTTCGAATGATAGAGAACAATTGAATTTCCAGCTCTTTGAGAGTATGCCTTTTAGAACAAGCATTGTGAAGCTTAGTCTGCCCTGGTGCTGAATGAAGACTTTGAGATTTCACAATTTCACTGGAATAACCATGATTTTGAGGAATGATAAATTATAATAATGAGTCTAGTATAATACAGAAAAATTATACACTTTGTATAATTGTAATGTTGTGTATCTAAGTGAGCATAAAAGTAAATGTGTTGGAAGGATAATTTACACAGAGTTTTAAAAGAATGGTCTGTGTTTTGTATATACAGTGGCACTTAAAGTTCTTTTTCTTATGTTTTGAGTTAGTTCTTTTGGTTGGGTTTTTTGTTGGTTGGTTGTTTGCTTTAAGATCTCATTGATGGTTAAGAAGAAGCTGTGGTGTATTAAAATGAACGTAGTTCTTTGGCTGCTTTTTCACATGCTGAAGGCAGAATTGAGCACTTCTGGGGGCACTGTCTGGTCTGTAGCTTTCACTTTACTTTCTTTCAGTTTTGTTTTATTCCYCTGCCTCATCTTCTCCCCTTATTTTATACTATTATGTTTAAAGGAAGATATCAAACGTCAGTAATGGCCCAAATGAGTTTCAGGAGCTTTCTGACATTGCTCAGGGCAATAGTATGATAATCAGTACCTGGAGGTGGGGAAGAAGGCATAACCCTTGACATGAAATATTGTCTCTATGTTTGAAATGTACACAATGTGTCATGCTTGAAATGTTACTTCAGCGAAGGSACAGAAGGATGAAGGATTGATCTATTTATGGGCAATTATTGTGGTAGGAGCATCATGCAGTACAGAGGTACCGAGCTTAGGTCATGACCTCAATATAAGGACATCCTCCAGTCTTAGAAACGTGATTGAGAGAGAAGTGATAGTGGTCTACAAATCATGACAGACATAAGTCCAAACTGCTTTGTCCCRTGGAATAACCAGGGAGTGCCCCAAGTAAACCTGGTAGAAATCATATTTCAAATAAAGGCAGATGATACTTCAAGYATCAGCTCTGGATATAGAAAACTCTAGAAGGATTCTGTGGGTGCTGAGAACTTGAAGACTGCATGTCCATTTCAGTAAGTCCTTGGAATGAGCGTAGTTGGGAGAATATTAGGCTCACGTTGATACATCTCCTAATTGTCATCATCTGCGAAGTGGAGGACTTCATATCAGTAATAACTGTAAGCTACCTCATTATCAAACTCATGCTGCTTTTGATTAGATAGTTTTTTTATTATTCCTGACGGTTTCATTTTTTATGCAGCTTACTTGAGATGATAGTTTACATGAGTTTGCAAGTTTGAGAATCAGGGAAATTGTGTGGCTTGAAAACCAAAGTATGAGTTGAGCTTAATGGAGTGAAGGTTTCACAGAAAGTGTTAGGTATGGGCAGTGGTACACTGTTTCTGCACAAGCCAGAACAAGTCCCTACCATTTAATTCACAACAATTTCCCTGTTTGTCAGTGCTTGGAGATGCCAAGTATGACAAAAATGTTGGAGAGCAACTTCTCTTGCAGTCAATGGCCTTCTGTTGTGTTCAGTTATTAAGCAGCAGAATCTGACATGGCACTGGGGAGATAACAGTCACTGCTTTTGTACCTGAGATATTTGAAATTTAACATGACCTGAAACGTCAGCACCTGTAAAGTGATTAATCTTAATTAGCATGAGATTTATTGACTGGAAAAGATAAGTGCAGTTCAGAATGATCAGCAAATTGATGTGTAAATATTTGGGATTTTTTTTGTGGGTTGTTTTTCTTTTGTGTATTAACCCATATCGCCTSTTCTAAGGTGAGCACGTGACCATATGTCTTAAACAGGGAGATGTAACAGACTGTCTTGCAAACGTTGTGAAGAGTTTTGTGTTCTATACAAGATGCTGTGCATGGTGATTCTGTGTAGAAGATTATTTTATTCATCAGTTGTAGTCTTTAATTTCATATTAGTGTATTCTGGATAGGAGATAGCAGAGTGGATTGGTGTCTCTTAAAGGAAATGYCATTCTAAGTCACAACATCTTTCTGACAGTAGAAGTAGGATCACTRAAATTTTGTGGATAGATGTGGGATTTACAGAACAGTATTATATAATGAGTGAGAAGGCAACTTGCAGAAACTTGTGCAAGATGTATTTACAGTCAGTTAAATTTGTTTACTGCTGTTGATTATTTCAATTTCTGCTTTTCAGATGTTGTCGAATTATTTTTTATAATACCAACAGGGCTGTGTTTTACATTTCACATCTCTGAATTCTAATCTTAATGTAACATTTTAAAGGTGGTGATACATGTGAGTATCTTCTGTCCAGTGGGAGATTTCTTGGAGAAGAAGTATGGCAACCTCACAGTTGTATGATGCATAAGTATAAAAATAGGTAAGAAAACTCATGTCTTCTCTTCATCTGGAAAGAAGAGTCATTGCTGTTTGACTGCAGCTGTAGTAATTGCAGTGTCATCTATTGTTCACTTTATGTCTGATTCTGTAGGCTTTTTAAAATATACAACACTTATCAGAAAAAAGTCTTTTTCAAGTACTTTATCTGTGTGTCTACAGTGTTTACCATAGTTGTATTTCTGCACAAAAATACCAATAAATGTTGATGATGGAGGTATTGGCACAAGTTATGGAGAGCCACACGAGGCAGCAATCTCAGATTGCTGACTACATATCAAATTGCAAGTAAAAATATCCCAAATAAAATTACCAATCACTTTTTTCACTTCCTAGTAACAAAACTCTTTTTTTAGACATATGCTGTATATTACCATTTCAAAACTACTGTATTTGTAGCACACATAACAGGAAAACCTGCTTAGTTGTTTGCCTAATCCTATTAGCAAGAGTTCATTTTCAGTTCTATGCAAATTGCAATAAACTGTTAATTCATCATGTTTAAAATAATTTATCATGCCTTAGAGCTGGATATAATGCTTAGARTTATCTATATAGCTCTGTAGATTTTCAAAATGCATCTTTCTAAGATACATATTTTCTGTAACATTACTGTTGCTGTTTTATTTTACAGTGAAGCAAAAAATTGCCTCATAGACAAACATGTTGTGTTTATAGGAGATTCTAGAATTCGACAGCTGTTCTATTCATTCATAAAACTGATAAATCCTCAAGTCAAAGAAGAGGGAATTAAGGTGAGATACCTTGTTTTGGTGATTGGGTTTTTTTTGTTTCTTTCTTCCCAATTTACCTCATACCTCTTGTCTAAACTTCAAAAAAGCAAAYTCTACTCCTTGCTGGCCTAGCCGTATGAAAGGAGAAGCACAGAAAGGTTTGCTGAAGAAGAACAAGATTAGACCAAAATAATTGTTTGGGTACAGATGAGATAATTGTGAATCTCAGAAGAGAACTGGAAAGCTCAAGAGAAAGCTTGCAGCAGCCTGGGAATAAATCAACGAAGCTGACTTGTCCCATAGCAATTTATGCTTCCTATTTGGTTTCTTGATGAGAAAATGATTGCTCCTTTGTGTGTTTTTAAATAGTAGTAATTTGTGCCTTCTAATTTGTCATTTTAAATGTCAGTTAAATTGCTGATCTAATCTGTTCATAAAAATCCTTGGGGCAATGACAGATTTCCAGGTCTAACTTGAAGCTGAAACTAAAAATAGCTTCAGGTCTTACCTTCTTTTTGATCACKGATGAAGAGCTGTCTGAATTTTATAAAGTGAAGTATATGAAGTGCAGCCAGGTGGAAGGAGGAAGAGAGGATTTAGGTGTATTGTTTGTTGAACAGAATGCTGATTTCTTTTGCTATATGATAGTTCTTGGGCACATGTCTTCATAGATGTATGTAAATATGTAATAGAAAAGACACCCTTCACTTTCAACAGTACATCAGATTTGTCAATTATTTAGCAATTCTGTTACTTAGAAGTGCAAGCTGGCGGCATGTCCAGCATGCAGTCACTTCCACCTGTCAAAACAAGGTGTTTGATTGATCCAAGAACTCTGGTTTTCCTAGACAATTTGTTAGGTCAYTCTTGCTGCCCAAAAGTAATGGTGAGATGATAGAGTGCTGTAATGGATTTTGAGTTGAGAGTATTTTTTGTAAAGTGTTATTGAAATCAAGATCTCAGTTTGAAGAAGAGAAGTACACTTGTTCTTTAGGACCAGGACCAAAATGAATACTGTATTTAATAATTTTAAAGAAGTATTGTGTATGCATATCTGACTCCTTCCTTTCTGGTTTCTTAAAGATTTCACTCAGAAAATTTAGTAATGCATTTTAGATTTTATTTCTGCCAAAGATCTTTTTCTTTTATTCTTTAATTAAAACTGGTTATTTTGTGTAAAGGAGATGGGCAGATGAAAAGGAAGGCTGGAGAAAGTGTAAGGAAAGAAAGAGAAAAAGGTGTAAGTTTTTCTTATGCTGGGAGGCTAAATTTAAGAAAATATTTGATATCTTTGTAACAGAGTGAACAGAAARCATTTCAGACTTTGTTGGCCAGATTGCTTCCAGGAAAAATAACTGTTTATTTTAGTAGCTCGTTTTATCAAGAAAGCAACATAAATATTTTKTGTGAATGCACTGACAAGTTTATACAAGAAAAATCCTTTCCACTGAAGATGAATATTGTGTGAGAGCAAGTTAGCATAGATAYATAAATATTTTGTTTTCATTTTGAAAGTTTTTCTTACTTTGTTTTTATTGTTTTGGTTTTTTGTTTGKTTTTTTTTGACAGCATGGAAATATCCCTTTTGAAGATAAATCTGCTTCAATTAAAGTGGTAAGTTTTTATCTAGTGTTAAATTGCAAACCATAAGCATGTTATTATTTCATATAATGTAATTGAAAATGMTGCTGGAGCTGAAAAGTTAAAAGARGGTTAAGACCATCAACATTCTTTATAAATATTTCACAGATGTTTCACAGTGTATCTTCACAACCTATATTTTAAGAGAATTTGGCATGGAGTGCTTGTATTGTGGCTTAGTTTTCGGCATAAACTCTGGAACTGTGTATAATTTTTGTCAGATCTTGCAATTTGGCCTTTCCAAGCATACCTTTTACCAGGAAGTTTACTCTTTTCATGCTGTAAAAATACGTATCTGGGTCTTTCTTGGATTGGTAATTTTAATTGCTGTTGAGTTTTCTATACCCAACAAGTATCCTTCCACTGTTTTTGCATGAGAAATATGCACAATGTTGATYATAATGTGGATATTTTAGAAAAGAAAACAAAGTACTTGAGGCTAGTTTTTGTGAAGGACTCTGTTCTCTGCCCTGGCAATGAAAATGCTGGCCTCAATAGCTTTCTTTGCTTCCCATGACAGCTGTCAGCAGTGCTGGGATTGTGCTAGTCATGGATTTGTTTATTCCCTGAAGAAAACTCATTCTCTATTCACCAAAACCAAAGAAACAATGTGTTTTCTGAGTTGTCTGAATGTGGCTTTTCAGTACTTGTTTGTGTACATGGCTAAGATTTCGGGTACAGAATAACATTTTAGGGTGTAAGTCCATGGCAATTTAAGCATGTGCTCACCTACTCTGTTGGCCTTCACAGTATGTCCCTGTGCTTGTGCTGTAACTAGCACTGGTAAGCTGTGGAGTGGGTTGTTTCAGGAATCAATTCAGCTAAGAAGTTACTTTGTAGGATTCCTTTTCAATCAGGTCAGATGTGGCTCATCATGTGGTTATGTGAATGCTGGAAAAGATGGGACACAGCACAAGGCAGGATGAAGGGGTTGATGCAGTGTGATTTGTGTTGGGCTAGCCTGACAGGATCCCATCTTCTAAACTCCTTTACCACCAAGATTTGAGATGGCAGGTCTGGGCTTTTGGGRGATGTCTGGTAGTTAATATATTCCCAGTCTGCTGCTTCCTTGTTTTGATGCAGTGTTGCTCTTTGACATTATTGGCATGGTAGCTGAATTTCYGTATTCGGACTGGCTGCGACCCAGTAATCCAAATGTGGGAAATACTTGACCATCAAAAGRGAAAATTACTGGGAACAAGTGGAGAGTTTAATTTTGCCCTTTTTAGTCATCACAGTATTGCTGGCAAAAATTCTTCTGTCCTTCAGCCACTGCAGAAGACTGCATGATTGCTCACAGGTTCCACAGCCAAATAACGAATTGACAGTGCTCAAGTGAAATACCAAAATGTACCAATCCTGAGGAGTGGAAGATAGAGATTTCCTCTCTGCTGATAGTGTTTCAGTGTTCTGTTACAAAGTTTCCTCACAATAGTTTCTGCATGCGTAGTCCCTGCCATTTCCTTTCAAGGTGTATTTTTAGCACTGTTCAATATTGCTGTCCTAAGGAGTAACTAAACACTAGGAAGTCACAGCTTTCCCTGGGAGACATAAAAGCACTAGTCTAGACTGTCCCTCTAGAWGAAAGTTGAGCACTGCTCCTGGCGCTGGTAAGTAATGTGTTTAATAGCAATGTCACTATAAGATTTAAACAGCTGATAATTTATGAAGTTGTAAGGTAAATTGTTAGGTTAAGCTTTGGAACTAAGAAAACCTACTGGTAAAAATGTGGAAAACTGAGCAAAAAGCAACTTCTGTTAAGTTATGGATGTGACTTTGGATTTATCCCAGATTGCATTAGAAAGCCAAGGACATCCCATTTGGCAGACATTAAAAAATTGCCGTGGTGTAATTCCTGCCACTGAACTACAAATGAAAATTTGTTTCTCATGAGGGAAAAGTTTTGTGCGTTTGTTGGCTTCTTCTCCCCGCCCCCTTTTTTTTTTGGTTTGTTTTCTGTTTTCCATGCTGGAGTAAGATGTCAGGATTTTCATGCTAACTATAAGGAAAATACACTCTGAGCCAAAYGTTTTTCCTTTACCGTTGCATTGATGGCAGTGAGTTTGGTTTTTTGCATTTTTTGATTTTAGACTACTGATTATCTTTTAAGCTTGCAGAGTAACTCTGCCTTTATTTTACAGGATTTTCTGTGGTATCCAGAAGTTAATGGCTCTATGAGGCAACGTATCAAGTCTTGGACTGAGGTTTGTTTTAAGAGATCTGTAATTTGAATTGAGAGTAGTGAAAAGGGGWTGTTTACTGGTGTATATGTTTCTGGGTATCTCCTGGTCTTCCAAGGATGGTATCACTTGGACCTTAAGAACCCTAAGCAAACTAGAAAACCCTACTTCCTAGGAGCAGGTTAATTAATCCTATTAAGAGCTAAAAGAATTTCAGTCTGGTTTGGCATTTTACTTCCTTTGTGGCTTCAATGACTCCACTTTCATGCGACCAAATATTTTGATCCTTATGGGTCCATTCCAACTTAAGATATACTATGATTTTGTATATACGTTAATTTGAGTGTTTCAGACCGAAGGGCGAAGGTAATTTGCAAAGTAAAGAATTCTTTGATTGTATTTGTTTTCAGTATCTCCCTCAGTTAGCATACTAATTATTTTWTGTATTTCAGTTATGATGCAGGTTGTCATGTTATTCTGCATGTAACTCTGACAACAAGTAATATATTTACACATTGGTGACTAATTTTTTCTTGTTTCTTCCTTTGTTGACCTTTCAATAGCCTGGAGTTATTTAGTAGTAGCTCACAGTGATTATTTTGCTATCTTGTTGATCATTGTTGCACAAGACGCTCCATCAGGATAGCTGAAGTTACCATTTGGTTTTCTTTTTCTGTGATTTCTATAAAAACTGAGAGCTGCTGGTTTTCCTTGCTGTGGCAGGATAAAACTGGTACTGAGGTGCTCAGGACTGTTTGTTTCCTTGTGCTCTTGTGTTTGAGTACACTGGTCCTTGTCCTACATAGAACTGCCAGACCTCTGGGGTGACAGTGGTCAGTGCAGCAGCTCTAACAGGTGTTTGACAATGCTGGGACTGGGATAAAAAGTTCAGTAGAGTGATCTACAGTTTACTTGACCTTGGGAGAAGCTTTTAAAGAGAACTTATGCTGCTAAATTGAGCAGGATTGTAGGYGCTTATTGAAACTTCATGCTTTTGTAGATACTATTACGTGAAAATGCAGGTATCTTGCATGTATCAGGTGTATGTTCTCTGTAATATATCTGCAGTCTACTCTTTTGTAGCCATTACCTGATGGACAAGTGAGTCACAGTTAATTAAGATATGAATCTTAATAGTAAGTATAATTTAATTATATTTTAAAACTAATTTCTTTTTTTTGTTTGTTTGTTTCTAAGGGTTCTGTGGCAAAACCCCATATAATTGTAGTAGGAGCTGCCACGGTAAGTTGTACATATATAGGGGATTTTAACTTCAATGTTCTCAAGTTGGTTACATGATCAAGTCGTTACACACAGTTTTTAGTAAAATATCTATTCTCAGTGAATTTGCTGTTGCAAAAAGTAGTTTTAAAATATCAGATATGCTTTATTATAGCTGTGTGAGGTACAGTACTTGCTTTTTGTCAGCAATACTGGTTAATAAGCATTAATTTGCTTTAACCTAGCTAATGAAGTGGATTTAGTTAAAAACAGATTATTAATTTTAAAAGTTAAATAAAGTATTTGCATGCTAACTGAGATGTATTTTTAATACACCTTTTTTAGTCACAGAATTCTACTTCTGAGCATGGCCCAATCTGGGATGTCTCTTTCACCACACGTATTTCTTTTATATATGTATATAGATGGGTAAAAATCGTAATTTTACATGGATAATTCAACAATCTAAAGAGGTTGGAGTTCTGGAATCTTGTTGCACTTAAAGATTCCACCACTGCTATGCGTTGCAGCATCACAGGGAACAGGGTTCACAGGTACCRGAAGAGGTGTCCTTACCCACCAGTTTGCCACCAGGCAGGACATTGCTACCTGTGTTGCACTTGACAAGAGTCAGCCAATTCTTTAAAACTTCCAGGGATGGAATTCAACAGGCCCCCTTAATTAGTCTGTTCTAGTAACAAAGTTGAATCAAGCAAATGCTCATCTCATTATTTTCACATTTTATGTCCTTTACTTCCAAATATTTGGGTATTGGAATTCGGAAAGAATTACCTAATATATTTTCATACCAGCTGAAATGTAAACGGGGGGAAATGTGTTGCATTTAAAACAAAATCCTTCAAAAGCGGTTTGGTTTTGAGACAGATGAGGCACTCTACCAATCTGGAAACTTCTGGGCATGCCCATCTAARGATGAATTCCCTCAATTTTAAGAGGAGGTCATGTGTTTATGTAGACCTCCACACATTTCCTGAGGCATCAAAAATTCTCCTTTTCCTTTAGGTGAAGTTTCCCTAAGTTTCCTTCCTCTGTAGGATCTATAAATACAGATCTATAAATATTTGTGCTTTAGGAATGTAGTAAGCCTAGGATATAGGTTCTCAGTCTGAGACTGTAGCATTTATTACTAGGATGAGTCAATGTATTTCATACAGAAAATGCTATTATATGTGGATAATGTTCTGGCATGTAGAAGGTCAGGTTGCAAAACTACAGGACACTTAGCTAAGTAATTCCCTTTACTCATATGTATCCATTAGCCATAGCTTGTTGCCTTTTGTGGACAGCAGGAGATAGAAACTAGCGATTTGCAAGGGAGGCTTTGCTCTTTAACACTGGTATATTTATATAAAACATTTAGTATGATAACTAGAGTTGGACAAAGGGAAACATCCCCTATTTTAAGGGGCTTTCAAAAAAATAAAAGCTTCAAAAATCAGACACATCAGCAACCTCACCATAGCTGACACTGGTGTGGTAGCCTGTCACTAGATTAAACTGGTATGTGCTTTTGGACTTTGCTGTATTTTGAAATTTACCTATATCTTTAACTTAGCTCTTGGGTTGGTCATGCTATTTTGGCCTGGACATGTCTGTCTTTAAGATGTCAGCTGCATAACAGTCTATAAATAGAAGTAAAGTCTTATAAGCTGAAGAAACCCCAGTTCATACAGAAGTCAATTGCTTCTTACTTTGGGWGAAGGAACTTCTCTGAGAATGTTATTGCTGTGCTCTGCTTCTTAATTCCTGACTTCCTGTTGTATGGAACGTGCTACTCTAACTGTCTGATAAATACTGTTGGTGTTTCAAAAGTAAGTATTTAGCTGCTGGGAGAAACTGCTTCTTTTTTTCCAGTGTGAATTCTCAGAGCAGCTGGGTGTTATTTGGTTTCATGAAGTATTAATTTATAATGAATAATATTTTCAGGAAGTGCATTAATCAGGGTACTTGTCTTACAATGAAATTTTTATGTAGCTATATAGAGATAAATAGAGTTTGCTCCATTTAGGCTAATTGTTTTGGTTTTGCTTTTTTCAGTTTTTACTAAGTCAGTAGAGATACAGTAACACTTAAAAAAAATGCTGCATCCATTTTTCATACAGTGTGGGAAATAATTTTCAAAAGTTAGGAGGAATCCTTGTGTGGCTATAGCATTCTCCCAGGGATTTCTTATAGAAGATTAAACTGGAAATTAAAATGGCTCTTGTTTGGTTTTTTGGGTTTTTTTCCCTTTGTGGATATCTGCAAAACCGATGGAAATATTGGAACTTGATCAATAYTGGAACCACCATCAAGTTTTGTTTGCATGCATCTCTTGGTGTGATGAGTTTTTCTAGAGTGGAATTGACTGAACTGGCCAAGATTCTTCAATAGTGAGACTGGCTTTGCTACTTCATTGTTGGATAAAGCCAGGAGACTTTGAATTAAAACATCTTGTGTCATTTAATTTATGGAAAGTCAATTATACACATAAGTTGAATGTTAAATTCTCTGTGTTTCGATGATGTGATTGAATATAATTATCTGTCTGGACAGCTGCTTGGTACAAAAGATTTTTTTTTAGCACTTTTGAATGGAAAACTAAAGAAATCTAGCTGTATAGAAATAACGAAAAATGGAGCAAATTAATCAATTAATTAAGGCTCCTCAGACATACAAGTTCTGATTTTATTTCTTTGTTTCTCCAGTGGTCTATCAAGATTCACAATGGCAGCAACGAAGCCCTTGCACAATATAAAATCAATATCACATCAATTGCACCTCTTTTGGAAAAATTAGCAATAAGTAGTGATGTTTACTGGGTCTTACAAGGTAAAGTAATGAACAGTAGGTAACAATTTTTGACCTCACTGTCTGTTGGATCATTATGTTATAGGATATGGAAAACTTAATCCATCGTGCTTACTTGCAGATTGAAAAAGTGTTGGTTGAACTTCAGTCTCTCCTTTCTTGCAATCTTAACTAAGCTGATACCTAAATAGCTGCTACTGCTGATAGAGATTTCAAAGCTTTAGCAGGAAAAACTTCTGCCTTGTGAACTCTTAATGCTTTGTTAGCTTACTCTCGGACTCAACATGCCAGGTCTATTCTCCCTGTGCTGTGCTCCATACATACCTCCTGGGAGTCAAGAACACAGCTGTATTCCTGTGGTTTTGTTCAATTGAATTTTCAGATGATATTAATAATAGRAGAGGTTCAACCAGTGCATCCTCTGTGTGTGTCTAGAGAACACCGAGGATTTAAGTCTCTGGAATGAAACTTGTTTCACTGTGGTGAGAAGTCATGGCTCACAATAAGTTAGTGAGATTTTTATTGTGGCACCAAGCTTACATTGTTTTGCTTTTCTTCAATAAAATTAAAATATTTCCCTGAAACTGAACAATGAGCTCATAGGTAKAATGTTTTCCAGGTTTCTCTGCCACAGGACACAGCATTTTAGATTGTCATCACCTTAGTTAGCAACATAGGCAGATTTTGAGCCCTATTAGCAATATACCCACCTGTACCCTTACAGTCACATCCGAGTTCCTATCAAAGATAGGAACTAGATAGGTTCTAGAGGTAAATCTGAATCAACAAATCAATCTCCCATTCCTTTCAAAGCCATGTTTATTTATACCAGAAGCAGTTGGCTGCCAGACTTGTTACACCATGGTATTGCTAAGGACCTAGTCCATTTACGTAATCTCTGAGCTCTTTAATGGCTCAAGTGGGAGGAGAAGCAGTCTGTACAGAGTTGTCAAAACATTGGTTATCCAAACATAGGCATGAGGTACCTAAAGTAAATCAATCTGCATCTCACGGGGTGTGTCACAGCAGGAGCTTTTCACAGGAACTTAAAGACCGCCGGCTGATCTTTTGATCTAGAACTCCATATCACTTTCTTTTAAGCTTTCCATTATTTCTGAAGCCTGTGAGCAATTAAGTTGACTCTTTTTTTGTAAAACTGAGATTCTGCCACGTGGAATATGTTTATGGCCTATGACTTACGAGAAATGAGGAGCTGKTTTTTTTCCACAGAAAAAAAGAGGGTTTGAGAAAGTTATTTATTATTTTTTCATATGTTTATTCTGCTGCCTGTCTTCTGCCCTTTTTCCTTTGGAGTCTTTTCTAGGGAGATTCCATTGCTGAGAGAAAGCATAAGCAGCTCTGCACTCTAGCATTATGTGGTTTTTCTGGATTCAGAGAAATTAAGCAAGCATTCATGTCTGACCAGAGCTTTCTAACCTACAGCTACATCTGCATTAATAGGGAATGGTGATAAGAATATTTCACCATAAACAGCTCTGGTAACTGTAGCAGTCATTTATTCCTTGCTGTACATTTTTTTTGTACAATTAAACGATTGTGACCTCTTAAATGAAAGTAACCCATGCAACTTGAGCTAAACAATCTCCTTGATAAGTAGAAGATTAATGTGTTCATTCTTTGTCCTTTCAAATTTAGATCCTGTTTATGAAGATATGCTGAGTGAAAGTCGGAAAATGATCACTAATGAGAAAATAGATGCTTATAATGAAGCAGCYGTTCGTATTCTGAACAGCAGCTCCCGAAATTCCAAAGCTAAAGTTAAAGTGTTCAGTGTATCAAAATTGATAGCACAAGAAACTATCATGAAGTCTGCAGATGGCCTGCATCTCCCTGAATCAAGCAGAGCTACCGTAAGTGTTTTTTATCACTGGTCAACATTAAAAGTATTAATAGTAAAACAAGATCTGAAGTGAATGTTCTGAAATTGCAAACAGTATGGATGTAATGAGGACCACATTCATCAAGGAATTTTGTTCAGAAAATTCTGGTGGGTGGGAGTTCAGTCAGTTTTATAGGCATTTTAAATAGCAATAGCAAACACATTTGTACGTATCTATTTTTAAATAGCTGTTAATCCACTAGATCTTTTAGATCCTGCACGCTTTCATGTGTATGAATGAGTTAAGGTGGTAATGACTTGTAAAGCAGTGCTAAGAAATAAGTCTTAAATTYTGCCCTGTGTGTCCAGCAAATTTGGTTTGGTAAGGAGCATGACAATAACAAACACACAGTATAAACCTCCTTGGTTGCATGGAGTGCCTCTGACTTTATTTCTTCTCTTTTACTAACCRGTATGTATATGCATGCAGTGAGCCCCTCGAAGCTTTTGACCTGCCCTTTTTGTGGAAGAGCTCTCCCATCATGTCACTTTTGCTTCCATTCCTTTGCAGGTTTAAGTTGCTTTGAAGTAACTGGATGAATTAAATACCATCTTACCACGTGTTTCAGTCTCACTGTCATGTTTTAGAGACTTATTATTGTGCTCCTTTAGAACCCAAGTTTGTGAGTTGTTTTTCATTTATAGACAGTAGAGAGAACTACTGTTTTTCTTCTACAGCCAGTAGAGAGGACTAATCTCTTCTAAGATTAGCCATTTTTGCTTACCTCTAGGAGCTCACGTATTTTTTGTTTGGAAGAAGTGTTTTGACTGGACTGTTGAATGCAAATGGGTATATGGTGGGACTGGAAGATTTTATTTTTGTAATGATAAGGGAGAATTGCATGTCTTATGTCAGCACATGACGCAGAAGAAAATTCTTTTGATGGAAATGTTAACTTTTTTATTAAAAATTAATTRCCAAAACTGCTTATTTCTTTTACAGAATGCAATGATTCTTATGAATGTCTACTGCAATAAAATAATGAAGCCCATTGATGGCTCCTGCTGCCAGCCTCAGCCTCCTCTCACTCTGATACAGAAGATAGCTTTCTGTTTTTTCACTTTGTCCATTATTGGATATTTAATTATCAGCCTAATTCATCGGAATAATTATCGGAAGAACAAACCATGCACTGATTTGGAAAGTGGAGAGGAGAAGAAACCTGCCATCAGCATACCTAACGTTTCTACTTTAGAGATGCTCTTACACTGCTTTTGCAAGCTTGGGCTAATCATGACCTATTTTTATCTATGTGACAGAGCAAATCTTTTCATGAAGGAAAATAAATTTTACACGCATTCATCTTTCTTCATACCAATCGCCTATATCTTGGTTTTGGGGGTATTTTATACTGAAAATACCAAAGAGGTAATGATCATCTTGACATCCCACTTAAAATGTTGTTTCCCAATTTGTATGTAAAATAACCAATTTCTAAGTATTCAAGGTTAATAGTTCAAAGTCAGTATAGCTCACCTGCAAAAAATGCCTTCTCAAGCAGTGTCATGTTTGCATAGAACTAGATACAAAGGTTTTTTGAAGCCATGTAGATGTCACCATTTTAGTCATTCTCACTCTTTCAAACTGGAATTGATCAAAGGTCAGCTAAAAGAGAATTTAAATCATGTTAAATCTGTGCCCTGAGAAGATTTTTACAGTTGATACCCGTTTACTCATAAAGTGGTTTATTGTTTTGAACTTTTTCTCCTCATTTTGTAGATGTTCCTTGTTCTTTTTGGAATAGCAACACTCTTGTTTTGTTTTGCATTAGACTAAAGTGTTAAATAGAGAACAGACTGATGAATGGAAGGGCTGGATGCAACTTGTTATTTTGATTTATCATATCTCTGGAGCAAGCACTGTAAGTGATTTGAATTTCTTTTAYTTTTAGGGGGAATGCAATTTGGGTRTGGTATTTCAAAAGAAAGATAGTGTAAACGGGCATTAGAACTGAATAGAATGAATAAATAGTGCTATTGTTCCTGTAGTTTTAAACATGGTATTAGCAGAGTAAGTTCTCTGTAAGTGTAGATTTGATTGATAAAAACATCTACATTACTTGACAAGTGAAACAGGTGTTTCCTCTGTGTAGAACATTACATTGATTTATTTTTGATTGCTAGCAACTTGAAACTGCTGAAGGTGAGCTTTCAAAGAGCCCTTCATAAGTCTCTCGTAACTAGTAATAGAATATGGCAAGTGTAGAGCAATAAATAGAAAAATTTGATTTTAACATCAGAGGTTAGGACACCAAAAGAACTTGGTAAGAAGCAGGGCAATGTACCACAGCGTTTCTTTTCTTAGTTAAATCTGATTTACTGCAATGCAAAAATAGCATAAAATAGAGGGGGAAAAGGAAGGCAAAAAACATTGACATGCACATTTTTCTCAACAGTTTTTGCCTGTGTACATGCACATTCGAGTCCTGGTTGCTGCATATCTCTTTCAAACAGGTTATGGGCACTTCTCATATTTTTGGATAAAAGGGGACTTTGGTGTATACAGAGTGTGTCAGGTAAGAATATGTCCCTACTATTTTTATAAATCAATTTATCAGATAGCATAATATCTCCMTAATCTCTAAATAATGTGGTGTTAGATCACTTAAGCAAGATTTAAACAATAAAAATGGCTGTTGTGTCTGTGTAATCTGACCTGTTTAATTGGCAGTGTTTATCTAATACAAACTTAAAGCATATAAATGATACATACTATGTAGAAAATGCAAGTATGTACACTCTGAAATATCAGGAGAAATATTTTCTAATAAATAGCAATGGAGATTCCATTGCAGTAGCAAATTACAGTATATAGTAATATGTAACTAATGAGCTAGCTGGGCTTTCAAAGACAGTGTATTGGAGCCTATGTTTATTAATAAAGAAAACTAATTTTCACACCATAACAATACTGGAGAGCATACCTGGTTTTGTGGCTTCCCTCCTAGGTTTTGCAGCATATGCTGTAATACTTTAATTTTTTTTTTTCTACTACATATCTTTTGTTGCTGTTAAGTGTTACATTCTTCTGTAATTCAGGTCATTGTGCTTATTAAATGTATGTTTACAGCCTGGTAGTGGCATTACCCTGGCTTTAACTGAGCTAGCCCAGGTAGCTATGGGGGTGAAAAAAGAGAGACATCAACAGCATCCAGCAACTGGAGCACTTGGTCCCCAGCCTAGGAAACAGTCATATTGGGTTAACTTTATTTTCATTGCAGTCTCTACCCAAGCAGGCCAGGGTAGGGCAGGTCCAAAACCACATAATCGGCCTGCAGTCTTACACTGCCCTGCTGCTGTTCCCTGTGCTTTATCTGTGTTTCAGTTGAAATACAATCAGCATGTGAGATGTAAAATATATAGATATTTTTGTATAGTGCTAAAGGAACATGTCCTCATCTTTCTCAGCTTTGCCTCCCAGTTTACATATCCTCTGTCTTCTGTCCTCTGACACCCCCAGGTTTTATTTCGTCTCAATTTCTTGGTTGTGGTACTGTGCATAGTGATGGACCGACCTTACCAGTTCTACTATTTCGTGCCATTAGTCACTGTCTGGTTTATGATCATTTATGCCACCTTAGCTGTATGGCCTCAGATTATCCAGAAGAAAGCAAATGGTAAGATTTCTTTTTTTCTTTCTGCTATAAAACATTTGCATGTTACTACAATGATAATCATGCAGAAATGGCATTGTTAGTAGATCTCAGTCTCTTTGTTACTCCAAATATGCTGAACAGCTGCTCACAGAAATACAGTTTGTCATAGGTGAATTAGGTCAGTTGAAAAATGTAACAGCTGATGACTTAACTCTGCCTCTGGTTACAGTCAGATTAGGATACTTTTTAATAGGTTTTGATCATCAGAAATTGTTTTACCATGAACTGTAATTTTACTGCATGGAAATGAAAACCATGGGTTGCACTGTCTGTGCTTGCTGAGGCCGTGTCTGCCGTGCGGTCGAGGTGCAGTGTGCACACGGAGTGTTCAAGACTTTCTCATTCAGTGTCTGTCCATCTTGAGCACCAATTCTGCCTTAGCTGGCCAAATAACAACATGGGACTTGCTATCCTATTATCTTAGATTAAGTGGGCTATCAGGGATATGTCTTGTGGTACAAGTATTTTAAATAAAAATTGAAATGAAATCCCAGTTTATGTGTTACACTTCATTAAAAAGCTGTAAAGCATGTGGTAAATGTTTATTATTTATTTTGCCTAAATTAGAAATAAAACTTTAAGAGCCTTAAATCCTCGTTCCCTGTTGATGGAGGAATATCCCCATTTTGTAACCTGAAGATACGACAATGAAATATACCAAATATATACCAGGAATAGATGCTGCAAAAATACACTTAAAGAGTAGTTTTACCAACTATCTCAAAGGCAAATATCTTCAATTTATTTTTTTTTCTACAAAGGCACTTCTCCAGAAGCAGAGAAATTACTCTTGTGTACTTTGGAGGAATAGTGTACTTGTGAAACTAGAAAATCGTTCAGTGATGATTTTTAGTTGTGTATGATCCTATTTACAGCTGTCAATTTATGTGTGGCAGGAGGGTGAGATCATCTCTGTTGCAATGCTGAGGCTTCTGTTGCAATGCTGAGGCTTGGGTAGAGCTTAATATCAGTCGACAGCTTTGAGGAGTAGTTTCTCAGGCTTGTTTCAGCAAGATACTTGTCCTTACCTACCTGCAGTTGAACTTTGGAGTAAAACTGGTATCTCAGAGTTTAATAATATCTAGTCTACTTGTTTCACGTAACAAAAGGCAGGCATTTTTATGTATGTATTTATTTACATTCTCCTAAAATAAGGACTGTCTGTGCAGAGTGTTTGGGAAGGCAGAGGTTCTAAAACAGTGTTTCTGGTTGAACACCTGAATTCTCTTCTTTATGTATTTTGTCCCTGTCTTAGACATGAGGCTTAGTTTAGGGTTAATAGCTTTTTAATTACTGTGAATGTTTATTTTWATGGCTTAAAGTAAAATTTAAATGTAGATAGTGATAAAATATTGCTGGTAATATTTGAACATTTATTTATKAATGGATCTATTACAAAGCATAGCTACATTAAATAATTGGCAGTTATTATTTAATGTGTACTGGGGTTTGCTATTGAAAAATTAATGACAGTATAATGATTAATTTATTTCTTCCTCAGGGAATTGCCTATGGCACTTTGGTTTACTGCTGAAACTGATTTGCTTACTGACATGTATATATTTTCTGTCATATTCTCAGGTTTGTAAATCCTGGCTACATTTATCCTTAATGACCTAAGRGTCTATTATTACCTGTCTCTACTTTTTGATGTGCTCATAACTTGTATATTTGCTCCAGTATCATAAATACAGAAGAAAAAATCCCTTTTGATTTGTTCTTATATTTGAATTGGTGTGGGTGCTGGAAAAACCCACAACTGTGTGTCTTACTCATTGATTTGTTATGTTTGACATATTTTCGATGTACTACTGTGGATGTAGTAAATACAAGGGCCTGTGCTATGGGTTTGGGGTGGGCTTTTTTATGTGCTTAGAGTTACTAGGTTTTGCCAGCATGTGAGGATGCATATGGTGATAATGAAGTTCTGTGTCTCTTAGAGACCTAGTGTTGGCTTTGATACCACATCGAAAGATTGGTTCTCAGGCTAAATTAGCAACTCCCTGCATGCTAGAGGAGTAGAACTGACAGAAATCAGGGCAGGGTTTGTCACTCCAGGATTTTACAGGGGGGTTGTGTGGTTTTAATCCCTCACTGGTTTTCATCCTGTTGAACAGTAGTCTGGGAGTGCATATTATATGGAGTGCATATTCCTTATCACAGCTTGTTAGAGGTTCTCTCCCTTTGAGGAGCAGTACAGAATGGAAGGCGTGCAAATACCTTAAGGGGAGGCTAACTCAAACTTGCTCTCATGTGAAGAAGTTTTTGGGTTTTGTTCTTTTTTTTCTTTAGTGGTGAAAAGGCTTCTGAGGAATCCTTTTATTTTTCTAGTGCGATGTAGCTAGGGAAATAAGGGTAGAATAATATTAAACGTTACTGATTTAAATTTAGTAAATACAGTGGACATCAGTGTTAATGCTTTTTCCATGTGTGTCTTTAACAGGGTACATTTGAGAAGATATTTTCATTTTGGCCATTGTCCAAGTGTTTTGAACTGAATGGGAATGTCTATGAATGGTGGTTTAGGTGGAAGCTGGATCGCTATGTATGTAACATTTGCATAAAATTATACTCATCTTTGAAGTGTATGTTTTAATTTGTGGGAAGAGGGAGGGTTCTTTTCCTTTCCTCCAGAGAAAACAGGAGCTTGTTTTCCTCAGTGTTTAATAAAAGACTAAGCTGCACCCACTTTAGTCCTGCAATTGTCTACCAAAACCTTGCTTAAAGATGGAAGTTGATTTATTTGCTTCTGGATTTAAAAAATGAAGTACAAAGTATCCCAGATCTGTCTTTTCTCTTAATTTTACTATGAAAATTTAACACCTGTAGCACTTCAGGCTGTTGAAATACAAGGAAAACTACTATGGTAGCTTTCTTAATAATACTTTTTGAAAGTATTTAAGGAAAGAAGAAAGAAATTAAGGATATATTTCTTTAAAGGTAACATTTAAAACATTAAAATCAGGGTCTTGGTGCCCAAACCAGACTATTCTTGTACATATTTTTAAGTGGTTTTCTACTGGGAAAGTGCTTTCCTTCCTGTCATTGACTCTGCAATGTGGGGAAATACAACAGGGAGACTTTGGTCTTTTTTTCTTTCCTTCTTGGAAAGAAAAGGTGAGTGGAGTTTCTAAGATGGAAGCTTTTATGTGCTAAACTTCCCCTTAAGGGGATCGGTTGCTCCCTCTGGGGGTGAGGTGTGGGTCACAGAGCGTTGTCACCCCCTGGGCTCCCCAGCAGCAGCACGCCCTGCCTGGCGTCCTGCCCTCACTGCTGGGTGGCTGTGAGCTCTGTGGGTTGGGTGGTGCTGCTCAAGAGCAGAGCTCCAAATAAATACAGAGGACAAGCACTGCGTGGGCCTGAAACAGCCTCGTGTTGCCAGCTAACGAGGGCTTGGCATAAGATCGTAAAACACTCTGTTGAAGAATTGTGTCTGTGAGAGAGGGAASCACTTGTCCTTCTTCTTGAATGTTTTCACCTGCCAGATTGGGAGAAAGCCAGAGACTTGTGGTTTTTCTCCAGAGAAAGCCTTTTCAGTGGTGGCATAGATTGCAGAGGGAATAGTAGGTACTTGAAAGCTTCAAGAAGTTTCATTGTCTTGTCTTTAATGCTCTCTGAAACATTAGTAAAGGTTCTTTATTTGTAGATTTTGAGTTGAGTTAAAAATGCAGCTTATCTTGTGTAGAAAGTCTGGTTTTGTTTGCTTCCATAAATCTGGCAAAAGACCTTTTCGAAAATAGCTTTAAAACTACTTTATCTGGTAGCATTTCTATTAGGAGTTTATAGCTGACATACTTGTAAAAGGCATGAAATATTAATTGCATTCTGTTTGTCTTTTACAGGTRGTTTTTCATGGGATGCTGTTTGCTTTTATTTATCTGGCATTGCAGAAACGTCAGATGATATCAGAAGGAAAAGGAGATCCTCTTTTCTCCAACAGAGTTTCAAATGTTTTATTATTTATTTCAATTGTGTCCTTTTTGGTAAGTATCTATTATAACCTAATATAATCAGGTTTGTAAATATCTGAAAAATAAGTTTTCTGAAGTTGTTGTTTAGTCAATATTCTCTAACAAACCTTGAAAAATCAAATCTGTATCTGGACATATTTCAGCTGGGTTTTTCTGTACAACCCTACCTGTCTACTCACTAAAATATTTTTCTGTTCARTCAGATGTAGATGAAAACATCATTACTCTTTCAGTTCATTTCAGAGCTTAAAAGAAAATTGGATAGTAAAAACATGGTAGATGACAGCTCTTATCTCCACACTTGATTGCTTGTCTATTTTTGATGAAAAAAAGTTGTATTAATAATTKTTCATCAGATAAGTATTCATTAGTTGCAAAGAATTTGAGAAACACAAAAGTTATGGTWTTTTTTCTCTTACTATCCCACATCTTAGTGAACCAACTAATACTAAAGCAATTCAAAATATCATACTTGTTTCATTTTTAAATGTTAGATATAATTGCTACACAGACTAATTTGTTAATATCTTTTAGACCTACTCCATTTGGGCTAGTAGCTGTAAAAACAAGACAGAGTGCAATGAGCTACATCCTTCTGTTTCTGTGGTGCAGGTAATTATTAGTCCTTTTGAGTACAGTGATAGAATCTAGTCTGTTCTTATTTRAGCTTTTCTAAAAATTGTTTTAAATATATTTGTGCTTTTGCATGGAATGTCAGATACTGAGCTTCATTCCCATGTCTGAAAGTGGAAAAGAGTTTAACAACATTAGTCAGTTTTTCATTGCCTTTAAGCACTGAAATTGCACACTGTGATTGTAGTTCTGATTGATCTGAATGTTCTTAGTAGGTTTCGTATGCACCATTTAAGTCCAAACCCAACTTCTGATTATTTGCATAGCAGTGGGAAAGAAGAAAGCTATGGAAGAGAAGAAAGATGTAGAAAAGCAGGAATGTTTGGGAGGGATTAGTGTAGGAAGCAACCTATGGGACCCTGTAGTCACTTCCAGGCAGAGAAGAGGTGGGCCGCAGAGCCATGAATGTGGTTTTGTTAAATTTAGATGTTCCTCTTGCTGTGTCCCCTGCCCCACTATACCCCAGCTGTCTCATTCTGKGCTCTGTTTCTTTTCTCATTAATTTGTCCTGCTCTCTTGAGGGGCAGCAAAAGGGACTTAATTGTTTAATATTATTTTATCCATCTTGACACCCTCTACCCTCTCTTTAAAAACTGAGGGTTAGCTCAGATTTGTRGCCACCTTCATTTTAGGCTGGCATGGTGTAACATGCTTAGGAAGCATGTAGTAACACTTGTCAGCATCAAGGCCATGATTGTACTGGAGATGTAAATGTGACCTGCTATGCTGTAAGAATGTGTGTAAAATATTTTTAGTTTCAATACCTACTTTGYTAAGTATAACCTTCATGGATTTTTGTTTGGTTTGTATTTTTATTAGCTTTCAAAGAAATTTTAATGCACGATGCACTTCACTTAGTGCAGTGAAAATGGATACACATTTATGTCTTTGTTTGGCTTGTCATCCACAGTCACTTTCTTTGTTTTACCTTTTTTTTAAAAACAAAACAAGATTTTAGCKTTCATCCTCATCAGGAACATTCCCGGATATGTCCGATCTGTGTATAGCTCATTCTTCGCCTGGTTTGGCAAAATTTCTTTAGAGGTAAGTAGAATGCCCAGAAGTACAGTGAATTAAAACTTAGAAATGTAAGGTGGCATTATTGTCTAGATTGGACTATAACACTTAGAAAAAACATTTATTGGCTTACTGTTGACCACGATGTCATGTTTGACCTCTTCTAGCATTGTAGTTTTTGTTGCACTTCAAAATCATGGCTGAAATAGCAGTCTCACAGTATCAAACTTAATTCTTGTGCTGTTTTAGGGATGGGGTGATTTAAGGTTGTGAGAGTGGGGATTAATTGCTGGAGTATGCTGTGAGCTGTATGCAGTTAGAAGATAAAAATATAGGCCAGTTGAAGAATTTACACGGATTATACTTACTAGTGTAAGTACGCTTATAAATGTGTTCGCCCTGGAAAGCTTTTTGTGACTAATAAAGAAATGTATCATTACAAATAAACCCCTTCTTAATGCAAGTGTTACCTTGTTCCATTGAGTGTATATTTTGAAACAGTAGCAATTATCTTGCTTCCCATTTTATTTGCTGTTTAGTGATATTAAATGTGACATTTTATTGTATTGCTAAAATGTATTTCTAGGAGAAACTCATTGCAGTACAGTGTATATGGAGTACAGGATTTTGTGGATATTTTAAAGGATCACATTTCACTCTTCCAATTCCTGGTGGGCTTTAGGTGCTGATCAGCCCCAGGGAGCTGTGCATTCATCAGCAGGTGAAGCATTCTCTCTTATTTGCAGGCATGTCAGTTCAGGCCCTCACCAGAGAGACTGTAACTGAGGGAGGCAGACTCTTYCCTGCTCTGATGGAATGTATCCAATGCTCCCCTGAGCTGTGTTTGGTTAAGGGCCAAGCAAACCCATTTCATTGTGTGGTTTAACAAGCTCATGGTTTTGTTTTGTAGCAAAGACATGTGGAAAACAGCTTCTAACTTAAGCAGAAGTGTGTCAGTTGATGCAATAGTAATAATTATATGGTTTTTGGTAAGTAAAAATACTTATATATATTARTACTGTTAAACACTTTCTTTTTTTCTTTCAGCTTTTCATTTGCCAATACCATATTTGGCTGGCAGCAGACACAAAAGGGATCTTGGTGCTCATTCCTGGATATCCAATGTTTAATGTTCTTGTCAGCACTTTCATATTTGTGTGCGTGGCACATGAGATTTCTCAGATCACTAATGATCTGGCACAGATTGTGGTTCCTAAAGATAACTCAACTCTGCTGAAAAGGTTGCTATGCATAGCTGGATTTTTTTCTGGACTACACTTCTTCTCAGCAATGCAAGATCAGTCAAGGCATTAACTTGGAAACTTTCTTCAGGTTTACTTTGTGTCTGCCTGAACAAAAATTCTCAACTGGAGGTACAAGAAGACATTTAAATTAAGCGTGTGGAAAATGTATATAGTGGAAATGTACATATTTTGTGTGGAAACAGCCTTCTCAAATAATCTGAGAAACAAGAGTGCACTGTACAGAATTGCATGTGAAAATGAGTCTTTTCTACTGGATGTTTGTTGCTGTTTACATATCTGTTGAAAGGAGACACGAAGCGGAGTGGTGGTCGAGCACTATCATGGGCACATGGCGGGATTCACCGGGCGAGCACAGCCGGGACCCTCCGGAATCATCTCCCGCAGCTGAGGCAGTGACACCGGGCATTGCTCTGAACAATTCACGCGTTAGAAATGAGTGTTTGGGCTGGTAATAGTAATTAATACACGGTGTATGAAACCCTTTATATGTGGAAGTAAAAAGTAATCATCAGTTCAGTGATTGAAGATTGTATACAAGTTTGCATAGTATTTTATGAGGGTTTTTGTAGAAATTTAAGATGTGTTCAGCAAATATGGTGAATTCTGAGACAAWTTTTTTTTATAAAGAGAATTTGGGTTTTCTTCCTAAAATTGTTTGCTTTTTCACAAATTTTTCACTAATTCATTTAACTGTGTGTAGGTCTGTGTACCATCCCAGTGAACAAACAAATGAATAATTTTCAGAGACTCAGTTCAAGATGGGCAATTTTTGAAGACCCTCCAACCTTTTTCAGTCCAATGGAATCCCATCATATCCAGTCCATCAGACCTTAGGGGAGTGGTGATCTTTGACCCTCTCCCTGTGTTTATAGGTGGCCTTGAATTAGGTCTCATTATGGAACTGGTGCCATATTCTATGCTGTAATAACATTTTCATTTAAGAGGATGCAAGTCAGCCTGTAGGTATCATGAGGAGGGATTGAGTGGTCAACTTTGTTGTGTGCAGGTGGTTGAGTCTCAGAATTACAAGTGAAATGAGATTGGAGCTGTTTGGAGAAAACTTTTTTCCCATCCTTTTCACCAGTGCCCAATCTTTCTTACTAATTTTTCTCCTTTAGCAAAAACCCTGTAATTGAAAGAAATAGTCCTTCAGTGTGGCAGTGACAAGCTGTTGTTTACATTCTACTTATCAGTGAAGTTATGGACATTTCTTGGTTGGGTGTGGGTTTGKTTCAAGTAATAGTTTGACCTCGAGTTGCTTTTTCATTTTATTCTTCTTCTGATTATTTGTTAACAGTCAGAAACATGAGGGCAATATTATTTTCCAAGCATATGTGCAATTATCTATGATTATAAACAACATGAATCCTAATTTGTACCATATATACTGTCACATGCATGTTTTTGTTCTTATCCCAGGAAAAACATTGAATTCARTCTTGCAGCCATGAATGAATGCAAAACAAATCTATGAAAATAATTACTTCAATTTTTATTTTTTTGTGTGTRGTGAACAGTTTGTTTTCAAGAATGACCAGTTATTCATCATAAAAACCAAAAAAAGAAATCATTCACTTCCCCCAAATTCAGCAGTTTTACTAAGCCTGTCAGCTGTTTTGAAGATACTGGAAAGATACTCAGCTGTTTGTTCTGCGTGCATATTACTTCCAATGCTTGGGAATTTAACCTCGTCGATCAGTACATTGGAGTGACTGAAGGAAAGGGTGTAGGTGGACACCGTGGTGGGGGATAGCAAGCATAACTTTCATCTATGCCAGTATTATGARCAACAGGGAACTGTGAGCTTGAGGGATAATCTTTGTTTTGTTCTTCACAACGTAACTATTGTAGATATAACYCTATTTATCTGTTGTACAGACTTGGTTAAAAGATTTATTTTTAATGTTTGAAATAATGCACTTGTTTACTATTACTGTATGTGGGATAAATATATTTTCTTTTCAGGTTATGTAAAAATATGAAGTAATTTAAACATTAAATAAATGTGCTGTGGATGCTTATTTTTGTAATGGGAGCAGCATCATTTAAGTAAAAACTCTATTGCTTGTCTCTAGCTGGGCTGCAGTTCACTGTATCACAGACAAAGGCAGATGCAATGCAGAAAGTTGCTCTGCAGTAAATGGCACTGTCCCTGCCCTGATGAAATTACAGCTCCAGCAGCCAAAGCCAGCCCAGAGCTGGGGGCCCTCAGCAGAACTCGGCAGTGGAGGCGTCGGATGTTTTTCCCTGCCAGGAACTCTGCAGCAGAGCTCTGCAGGAAAGCAGAGGAACTGACTCGGCTTTTCCTTGGTCTGGCAACATCAAGAAACCAAGCCCATCTTTAAAACTTGCTCAAGTTATGGAATTTAGATTCTACTTGAGCTACTTAAATCCCACTCTCAGTAGAAGGGGCTCCTTAAGCAAAAGAAGTACCGATCTCTTTAATCWTGTTAACAATGACAAGACACAAAGAAATGGCCTAAAGTTGTGTCAGGAGGTTCAGGTTGGATATCAGGAAAAGGTTCTTCACTTAGAGGGTGGTTGAACAGGCTCCCCAGGGAAGTGGTCACAATACCAAAGTTGCCAGAGTCCAAGAAGTGTTTGGACAATGCTCTCAGGCACATGGTGTGACCCTTGGGGATGGGCCTGTGCAGGATGATCTTGATGAGTCCCTTCCCAACTCGGCATATTCTGCCATTCTGTGATCCCCAAAGCTCCTGATTTTATAATCAGGGAGATACATAGTTCAGGTGCCACAGTAGATATTAAGTGCTGCAAATCCTCTCCCTCCTCTCCAGTCAGGACATCTAGTTAAACAAACCCTGCACCGTTAGCTCCACCCCAGGTCTCAGACCCAACCATACAGTATTGTGGCTGGAACATTAAAAGCTGTGACAATGTTGTTCAGGCACCCTTCTATAAAATAATCAGGCAACAACTTCACTACTCTGTGTTTTCCATTTTATTAGATTACACATTTCATGTATGTACAAAGAGATGTGTAGGGCTTTSTGTTTAATTTGGTTTCAACTTAATACAATATCAATTCATATTGCCATCGTATAATGTTAAAAGAGGCTGTGAATTTACTGTCTTAATTATTACTAATTCTTTAGCCATTGTCTTTAACCAGCTTTATAAATCTATGCTTTCAAAGTAATGTTTTTAATAAGTAAAAATAAATAATTTGTTATTAAACTTACCTCAGATAAATGAAGATTTTGATCATAAAATAGTTCAGGTATTCTTAATACCCGAGTGACTTATATAATTAGATTCTTTCCAAAATAGGTGGAGCTTCCACTGCTACAAACTGATTCTTATACATATATGTAACAGTTTATTTCCTTAAATATATTGGCACTGTTACATTAATACAAATAAGGTGGAAGCAGCCCTACTGGTAGATTCATTGATTGTCATGTCAGCCTGGAGTTACCAGAAATTACTATGATCCACACCCAGAACTATTTACAAAGTTTAATGTTACGTTGCATTAAAAATCATTATTTAAAATCCATTCCATTCATTTTGGTTTCAAAACACTGACAGCTGATACATTTGAAAATAGTAGTATAAACTAATAGAAGCCAAATGCTGATTGTACTTGAATTTTTTTACAGCTTGGATAAGAGATGAAAATGTTTAATTTACTATAAACCTCAGTGTGCAGTTTTGTGATTCACCTTTCACTGATAACCATCCAAGCTGCTGGAAAGAAGAGGGGCTGTCTCTGAGGAGGCTGATTGAGTGGTGAAGTCTCTTCCCTGGTATCTTTTGGGTGAGGTAGGAAGGCATGATGGATGCCACTTGCAAAGTGAGTATGAATGGCTCTTTATTCCACCTCTTTCAGGAACTGCCTTTAMTTTCTCAGCTTGAATGCCTGTAGCTTGAGCTACCTCTCCTGGTCTAACAACCCCCAGCAGGATTTGCTGCCACGTCCTGTGGGCTGTGCTGAGCATGCAGAGCAGCTTTGTCAACTGATACTGAGGTTTGACAATACCAGCAGGTACCACGTACTGAGCACTGCTTATATACTTTGCTGCCATAGTTATCATAGTTGGTGCTCAAAATTAGTCTAAAAAGCAGCTCAGGACTTGTTCTATCTGCCGAGATCCTGCCTTCAGGTCTGAGCCTACAAACAYGTCACTGATGGTTAAAAATAAACCTGAATTAAGGTTCTGTGTTTTGACAGAACTGGGTCATAACTGTAAAAAGAGAAAAACAAAGACAAACAAACCAAAAATCACAGCAACTATTTTGGTCTTTTTACAAAATGACCTCATTTTACAGATTCCTTTTTATTCTCAGTCTTAAATTCCAAAATAACTCAAATTTCTCTTAGCAGAGACTTCAGGAACCTCAGCTAAGGAAATGTAACCAGCACTTAGCAATTTTAAAGCAGACGCAGTTTTCTGCTTACAGTGCAATGTCCTGATGAACATACAGCTTCTGAAAGAGAAAATATTACAGAAAAAAAGACAAAGTSTAAGTGTCAGCTTAAAACAATACCATGCTTTGAGGTAAAACCCCAAGAACTCCTGGTGTCAGCTATTACAGCTGCAGACCTTGAAGTCCTGTGTGATGTCCTTAAATTTGAAGATTTAAAGAAGCATCAGAAATTCATTTAAAATCTGGTGAAAAGTGTCAATAGATGAATTATAGTTGTCTATTGAAAAACATGGAAACCTCAGTTCAGATCCTTTTAGCAAAGTCCATGTATTACTAAGCTTTCAGCTGCATGGACAAATGCCTCTCAAAGAAACCACCTCCCAGCAAAGTATGCCTTTAGTTAAGTCTTTTTTAAGATGTGAAAATATAATCCCTKGTTTACTGGGGATACTTCATTCTCCCACAACAGTTTGCACTCCAAAAAGGAAAAAAAAAAATGTGGAGGAGATAAAATAAACAGCATTGRGGCTGTTTATTTGGAATATATATATTAAAAAAAACAACTAAAGAGAGTTTTAAAGAGTTAGTCCACRTATACTGTACCAAGTTAAACCCTTGCTTATTTGAAGACATTAATTTTTTGCCTACAATAGTTTGTAACAGTTTCTTCTAGCATAACAAGATGAATGAATGGACAGATTTTAAATGCTTTATTGCTTACAAGTTTTGAAATAGCATAAATATCTGGTAAAAGAACAGAAATCCAATTTTTATCATGACTAGTTTTAATTATTTTCTCTGGGGGGTTACTTTTTTATTTATTTTTCAAAAATAACTTTGCTCATTATATTTGGTAATCTCTAAAAAATTAATGCCTAATGTATGTGCAAWACTATTTCTGAGCCTCATCATGTTGCACAAGTTTTCATGCTTGTACACTACTGCTTTTCCTGTGCAAGTGTTAGGCAATTATACCATCCCATTAACAGTCTCAAATCCTTTGAATCTCTGAAGTTTTGATTTCCCTGTTAAAACTTTCAGGAGCGATTACAAGACAGAATAAAGCTTGATATTTATTAATACATATATATATACACATATATATATATACACACATACATATATATATATACACATACATATATATGTATATATATACATTAAAGATTACTTTCTGAATGTAACAAATATAAAAAGTTATTGGTGTTTACAAATTGTCAAAAATGTCCAAAGTACAAAAGGATACAGTACATCAGTTATATGGAAGTGATTGTACTCCTGGCACTGAAAGCATCATAATACTGTGGGCATGCACAATATACACCAGAAAAACTCATGCATCAGCCAGAACAAATAAGRAAGTGAGACAATTTGCTGCCTTCTTTGATTACAAATTCATTGCTTCTGTTAGTTTTCTTTCCTCAGGAATACCATTTACCTGCAAATAGATGAGAATTTATATAGTCCATCAGTGGCACATGATGCTTCAACAGTACTGAACTGTCAAGTATGAGCACAGCACTAAATACTAAAAAATAGTATTTATTATTCCTTTATCAACAACCACATTGGAGAAACACTACAAGTATAACCTGGATCAAAAGACAACATATACATGACAAAGCATTCTYCTGGGAAGGGAGAGGGCTAGGAAAAGATTGTTTAACTGGGAATTTATCTTTCTATTTAGGATCTAACAGACTTCATAGGGAGGCTGAGGCACAAAACAAAGAAGGTAGTACATGGTGTACATGCAATATTTAGTCTTTCACATTCTAGGAATACCCTATAAGCTTTTTCATCTAAGCACTTTAAACAGTCCTTGTGAATTCTGCCTATTGACAGAGAGACAATTATAAAACCTAATGTATCTGTATCTGTTCATACTGGAGACCAGTAGCAATTTTCATCAGTGTAATAAACATTAGATGTGAGTGGTCWTCTCTCACACAATTCTTTCCCAATTAACTTTTAACTTGGTGAAATAGTCAAGCATTGTGTCAGCTATTAAGTCTGCCTTTTTATAAAAGGTTAAAATAAAACTATTCCTTACTGGGGATTCAGATAGTTCCTAAAATGGAAACAGTTATTATCCATGGTCTGCTCTTCAAATTACTAAATATGGTCTACTGAACATTTTAATTAGAAATTTCTTATTCACAGCTGTGGCTGATAGTATGTTAAATTCCCTGAGTACATTACTGTGAGTTTTCTATATAAAAGGAAGAAAATTTAACAATTTATGTCTTATTCTATAGTTTTTTTGCCTTAGGTCTTCTATTTCTGTAAATTTCTTACTTGAAGAGATCAATAAAATTGCTAGGTTTGTACTCATGCTACTAAAAARCTATTAGTAGTGCCTGAATTTTGTTTTAAATCATAACTTGCTAAAAATCTAACATTCTGGCAAYAGGAGTTATGGATATCCTTTCAGAAAAGCTGCAAAAGGCACATACCATCATGTCAAGGAAGTGCTTGCAGGGTTACCTGCACATCTGAGCTACAAAGCAAGGTGTCATTATAAACCAAGGGAAGAGGAGGACACACCCTCTGTCCCAAATACATTCCACCACCCGCCCCCCCTGGATTTCTGAGAGCTTGTCACAAGCAGCATCTGTGATGAATATGAAAGAACAGTTGTATTCTACAAAAATAATGTACTGCAGAAAATACAGACACAGGAGAATTTTTAAGATCTAATTTTAGGGCAGTTTGCCAGTGCGACTCAAAAGTGACAGACCTGTGCTAGCTTGTATTTCATACCTTTGCAAAAATGCCTCACTGCTGTCAYTGCACAGTATTACCAGGTGATTTCGCATCTTATTTGTTGCAAGACAGACTGCAATTCTTGAAATGAAACAGTCATAGCAGAAGAGCAGCACCGTGTGACACTTTTATTCTGCCTTCTAAACAGTGTGAGTGAGAAGAGCTGTGCTAAATGTCAACCCAAACCAGTGCTGGAGGCTCTGCATCAAGGCTTTGACTGCAAGGGTCATCCACCATTTCCAGCATATGTACAATGAAGARCACAAATGGCAAAGCTACCAGAACTGCTGTCAGACTTTTTATGCCTGTATTTTTAATTTCCACATGACAAAACCCACACGGAGAGAAACATCTATTATGTACTTGCCTCAAATCTTTGAAATGTTGTCATACGAAATTCTCCTTTAATCCCCGAAAGCAGTAATGAAGAAGAAGGATTTTCAGTGAAAAGAAAGAGTTGCTTATGTAACTCCTAAGTTTAAACAAATCTTCCACTTGGAGCTGTAGTTCCCATATTATGTTCAAAACATATGTATCTCTCTAGAGTTTTGATTAAATACTTCTTTGAATGTTTAAAAATTACACTTTGCCTCTACTTTTTCTCTGTGTGGTCCTTACCCYCTCTCACATGGCTATGGCTGTAGGTTTTTCTCACACATGTGATGCTAAGTAGAGAGGACAGTCAGCCTCAGTCCACAGTCTGATGGGTCATTCCTGACCTCAGTCAGTACATGAGCATTTGTGAGAATGATATAAAAATGAGAACTACAACACGGGAAACCTGAAGCATGGATGTGCCTCACCAGATTCCCCAGTATCAACATTTTATATCTAGTAACTGCAATAAAGAGCTCCTTCTTCAAACCTTAACTAATATTGGTGGAAATTAGAAATTTAGATTTCCTATCAAGTGTCAGAATCTGAACCATGTAACTGCATTTGGGAATCTGGCTGTAGTTTCATGTAACAGAAAATTATTTATATGAGGTTTCTAAGTTAGCTGAACCAAATTCCAGGTTCTCATGCAGAGTCCTAACAAGCATTTCTTCCTTGTTTAATCAATCCCATGCCAAAATTTTCACTGATGTATCAAAAAAAATTCTAGAATGACAATTCTGTAATACTCTGATTGAAAATTATTTCCACTGTCAACAGACTGTATACATTTTGACTAGTTTTCTCCACTGGTCACTTAATAATTAGATTATTTTCTGAGTACTGACCTGCACTCTGCTGCTGTGGAATCTGAGTCTGATGTGGCAGGTTCCTATAAAAAACCATTTAATATCTTTAATGTTTCCATACGAAGTCTGAAGTGTATTATSATGAAAGCTCAGCATTTACACTTCATTTCTTTTGCTTATGAAGCAATAATCTTTTTTCATTATGCAAATACGGAGGTACAAAAGTTAGCCAAGACCATGAAATAAAGACAATTAGTGTTAAAGTAGTTATTATTTCACTTGTCAGCTACATTCAAAGGCTCAGACTTGGTGAAATGCCAGAGGCAACAAGAGTCACCATGGGTTTCTGAAGTTCAACAAAATTTGGTTTCTGTACGTGAMTATTCCATATTCCATTAATACAGCAAAGGTGACAGCATTTGCAATGTAGTTGTTGGCTGTGGAATGAATGAATGGTCAGCCACTTCTATGTGTCAGACCAGTGCACTTATCAAGGCAAAGTTGCATTTTTGTGCCCTGCTTAAGTGTCTATTTTAGCAGCTACCAGACAGAGGCATTTTTACAGAAAGGAATTAAGGGTTACAATGTAGGTGAAGCAGATAAATACCCTATGTACAACTCAAAAAAGCCTTTGGTACAGGACTTGGCACCCCAGTCATAAAAAATGCTATTCTGAATAAAGAAGAAGCTGTAACAGATGGGGCAGAGCACTTTGCAGCACTTGTACAAGGAATAACTTATACAGCTGTCCTTTCTGGAGAATTTAGCTTCTGGACAGAGAGAAGAAAACACTCCTGCAGCATGGAACTACACTGTGAAGGGAATTTAGCACAAGCATGTGTAAATTAGGGCAGAGTTAGAGCTGGCAGGGGACCAGCCCCACTGGGGCCATGCAGGCCTGCCAGTGGAGGAGGTACCAGCTGGAGCTGGTGTTACAGCACAGCACTGGAAAATGCCAGTCACTTCTGAGACCATTGCCTCAGATCTGCTCAGCCCCAGGCACCTCGACCAAACCTTTCCAGAAATGCCTCTTTGCTACAGCTCTATGGACTTGTCTGAATTACAACATGTGCAAAACTTTGGGTCTGCCTCACTAGTTTCACTAAGTAACTGATAGATGAAATCTAAGGAACAGGAATTAATTATTTTTCTGATTTCTGTCTTGGAAACAGAGTGGCAGCAATGGAAATGGGAGAGAGCTATGAGCATTTTTCTTGGCAAGTCTGAATTTACTGTCTGTGTAATGGAGTATGTTCTTCTGTTCAGTGTCAACGTTTCAAACACAAACCATGTGTGACAGGTACACGACTAACCACTTACAAAGTCTGGATTTTCTGGTATAAAACTACTACCAGCCTGGTGGTAATTTTATACAGAACCCCCAAAGATATGGGTCAAGAGACAGGGTGTCTAAAATAGAACAGTTTAAATTGATTCCTCTGTCAAAAGTAGTTTTTCTCCAAAACATGCAGAAATCTAACTGTTCCATGCCAAGCCTCTTGCAAGCCTGCAGACTGAAAGCCAGCTATTTAATCTTGTAACGGGCAGCCTTTCGTCCTGCTGGAAATGAACCATCAGAGCAATCTTGAACTAGAGAGTCATTACTGAACCCTCCCTTAATGAACACGTTTCAGAGGACAAGCACTGGAATCTATCATTGGGTCATGCAGCACAGTGAGCACTAAGACCCAGAAGCCAGTGTGAGCACTTACTGCTGTGTCTGCATCAGGGGCATGCTGGTGTTGTCGTAGGTGTCGGTGTGCAGGGGCGGGACCATCTCACCCGTCACCGGGTGGAACACGGGCAGCGTGGAAAGCGGCCACGCGATCTCTCTGTTCTTGGACATGTCACGGAGCTCTTTGGTCGATTTCTGTATAGCACTGTGGTGCACCAGCTGGATGCTGTGTCAGGAGGAAATAAAACAGTGAATGTGTGCTTTAAGTGCTCTATCAAAACAGAGAGAATTTTGCAGTTGCTATTATTATAGTACAAGGACTTTGATGCATGCTATAGACTACAGTGCAACAATTACAACCTTCGCATAGTTAAATTAATAAATATTTATTTAAATTCTTAAGGCAGTAATTATTCCATTAGATTTTTCTATCTGAATAGACATTTTTCATAGGATTCAAGACTGTGCAGTTTGTGGCTGATGTTCCATTTATTTGCTGCAGTTAAAGTTTTGGTTAACTCCTGATTCTTGTGATAGATTCATAAAAGCTTGTAAATTAATTTTAAAACATTCCATATTATAGGCACTTGATACCTTCCAGGATATTTCTTCTCCTGTTCACTGCCTTTTAAAGACAGGTTGGAAAGTCCAAAAACCAGGAGTATTAATTGCATATTAACATACTTATTCTAACAGCACTATTCTATTTTGAATTGACAGTCTTTAATTTCAAACCCTTTTTATTCTGGTCTTCTATCCTTGCCAAGACTCTGATTTAAAAGCAGCTTTCACATTTATGAATTAAACCATGAATTAGAGAGAATGAAAGAAGAAGATTATGACACATATGTATGAAGCATGACAAGCTACTGAGAATGAAAATTAAATGGTAAAAGAAAAATAACAGGAAAGAAGACACTTACTCTGGTGTTTGCATGTTTCTCTTTTCCCTAAAAACAAAACAAAATTTATGAATTAAATAATAGCATTGATAGTTGGAACATTAATCTATCTGATGATGAAAACAGTACGTGATGTAGAAATGCTGACAAGGTTATTGCTAAACGCAACTTGGCAGCATTTGCAATGGGGTTTATGACGAGGCCTTGATGAACGCACGTAGAGAGATGTGACAGTGGTGACACACACAGACACACACATAGGGAAATGAAAAATGCAGGTTAAAGAACAAGCTTCTGGCTAAAATAAATTCTGTGACAAAATGAAATTGTAGTTCGTGTAAGAAATGGCAGAAATCACGTTACTTGCTGCTTTCCTTTAATGTGTTTTTCTTTGATAATATGTCTGAATTCAGTTAATCTCCTCAACCCGGTTTATGTTATGAAAGTTAGCTTTTTAGAAATTACTTAATATTCTCCTGAACCAATGATCCTTTATTAGTATTTTATTTGCTGGGGGCATTTTGGAGAGCTGTGCACATGTGGAGATTTTGGGGAGTTTTGTGCATTTGAGTATTTTAACATTTTCTGGAACAAYTAAAGGCCCTACATTCACTTGCTTGGAAATTAGTGCATGTGCTTAAGTGTAAAATAGTTCAGTATTACAAGTAGATACCTTTTGGCCTATTTTAAATGTTTATAATGAACTGAATGGAGATATTCTAACAAATAACCTTTTATGCATTATAATCTTAGAAAAATCAAGAGTTACTTATTAGCATGTTGAAGTACTCACACTCCTTCCCGTCGGCAGCACATGATATAGGCAAGTATTAGAAAAAGCACCAGTGCTATTGCCGAGGGCACTGCCAGTGTAATTAGGAAATCCGAGTAATAGTCTCTGCTTTTCAGTGTGTCAGAAGGTGGCTTGTATTCTCCACCATCAGGTAATATTCCCTCTCCACGAATCACTTCCTGAAAGGTGGAAACTTGTTTTGTATTGTCAACCTGATACCCAGGAAAAGAGAAGAAGAAAAAAAAAGACAATTAAATAACAAAGTAACAGAAAGTAAAAACAGGCAGGTATTTAAATAACCCTAACATATAAAAAGATCCATATTACACATTTTAAAAATTCTACACAATTTAATCCAACCACTTTTTTTTAAATAATAGAAGCTTACATTTTATGAAGCTTCTGATCTGTGTGATAAATAACTCTTCTGTGCCTACCAGAGATACCATGTCTTTTGCAGATTAATTTTAGGCATATCTCACACAAACAGTATTTGAGTAGAAATTCAGTAAACACCTTTAGCAAAMAATCTGATTCTGATTTCTTTTTGATTAATTAATCCATTTCTTACTAGTTCTCCTAAACAACAATACTGTCCTCTCKTGCATAAAGGTGGCAAAAATGAAGAGTCACATACCTACAATGTTCTTCCTCCTCCTTCTCCTTCATATCATGCTTTTTATCCAGTGCTCAAAAAATCAAGAGCCATCATCTGAGCTGCCAAGGACAGCTCATTGTCTCCCTCACATAAATCCAATTAATCTCCAAAAGCTGCACCCCTGATCACAATTTGTGTGTGTGTGTGTGTGTGTGTGTGTGTGTACTCAATGATCCCAGAAATACAAACCTGTTTTTCTGCTAAATTTCCTATTGCTTTTGACTGCCATTCCCAAATAACAAAAAAACTGATTCAGAAAATTAAGTTATCTTCAGTCAGATGTTACACTCAAATTTGATCAGTGCTAGCTTTGAGATCATTAATCTCTAGATCATTAATACAAATAAAATATATTTGCTTACATGCTTGACCTTTTGTCTGGCTTTTCATTGAGAAATCTTGCAAATGATGGGCACTTTATCATTTACACTTCAAGTCATAAAATGCTATATTACAGTTAAGGGAATGGGTGAAGAGATTTTTATGAATTTCCAGAAATCCTGCTGAGCCTCAAATGCAYAYRCACACACACACWCACATATATGTGTTTRTTAAACAAAAATTAATTGATGTATCCTCTGCTCATTAATTCCAGAGTATATTTTATGTTCGTTACACTCAGTTCTACCTGGCTGCCTAGCTGAATCTCAAACCCTAACAACACAGAAAAAAAAAGTATCTATTGATGTGACTGACAGAGGTCCTTACACAGTGTGAGAACAAGCTGTCAGAGAGCAGCTTCAAGTGAAGCATTTATTACATTGCCCATCCTTRCAGAACCTGGCATTCCTGAACTTAAATCCACTCATTGATTGGGTGCTAACTGTCAACACCGGCTCATAAATAGTGTGTGGATGAGGATATGATAGCTCTATTTTCTATCACTTGTTTTAATTGTGGAAACAGAGCTCAACTCCCTCCCAGCCCATAGATCTGGGGAGAATTCCTGTCCCTCAGCATGCCTTGTAGAAAAGCAGACTGYGATTAGATAGAGGGAAGCTTGGCTCCCTTTTCCCTTTGATGCAGCAGGTTACAGCAGAAATGCTGCTGGCAACAGTAAACACCCYTAAGACAGTTTAAATTCAGTTACTGTGGCACTCCGCCAAAACAAGTGCTGAATTCCAGAAGGGTGTGTTATAGCTGCTGCAGAAAATAACACTGCTCTGAAAGCCTGTTCCCGTTACACACCCCAGGGTGATCTCTGCTTTTCTCAAACCAGCATGACAATGCTGCTTCATGTTTATTTTATGAGCCACTGCCACTATCAGGCATTTTTTTTCTGAAGAAGGACTCCTAACCAGCTGCTTTTTCTTCTGCATGGGCACTGCTGACTGTTCTGGCATTAGTGCACTATCCCTCTGCTGCTATTTTTAAAATCCATCCTGTTGTCCAAGACTGTTTTTCCAATCTCTCAAGACCTTTCTGAATTCCATCATGTCCTTCAATACACCTTCAGATCCTTTCACYGGGAACTACAAATTTAATTTACTAAGCACATTCCATCATCCAGCTATTAATGAGGAATAGCCAGGAATTATTATTAATTCCACTGTGATTATGGCTACYAACCAGCTCTCCACTAGTTCCTAGCTTCACCTAGGCCATGTTCCTGAGCTTGCTTGTAAGACAGTATCAAAAAACCTCACCAAGAAGGAATGACATTTGCTGCTCCACCTTGGTTCTACTTCTTCCTTGTAGAAGGAAATGGAAGACTTGACATAGTTTGTTCTTGCCAAAGACCAGCAGCCTTCTGCTATTTTTCAGGTGCTGGTAAGTATTGCTGTGTACACTTGGGCCTTTTACAATTTCTCATCAGAAAGCAAATAAAAAGCAAAAAATCTGGGTATTCTTTYGAAACAAGTATTTTCCAACCTTCTAGAACCTTTCCTAATTTATAGTGTATAGGCAGAAAACACTGGAAGTAATCCAATCAATTTTGTGTATGAATACCTTTCCTTGTACTCAATAAGTTTTTTCCATCCAGTGTTTAATATCTCCCTTTCAGCTTYCTCCTGGGTAATATCTGAAGCAGCTCAACAACCATCTAAGTTTGTTTTATATACCTTCACCATCATTGTTCAGATTTATCTGCAACTTTCTCTTCCAATACTGTTTTATTTCTTGATTTTCCTTACAGGAACTAAAAAAAAMCAACCTTAAAAAGTCTATCTGGGAATTAATCTCCTTTCATGTCAAATACTCTAGTGTTTGGTTATAATTTTTCTTGCATTTGACTGAGAAAAATGTTCCTATTTATTATTTAAGTAGTYAACATTACTTTCATTCCTTTTTCTATTTAATTTTTAACATGAAATATGTTCTAGATAATTTTCAGGAACAGATTTTTAACAATGTAGTATTAACTGGTCAGTGTAGAATCAGTATCTGAGAAAACATATATGTATGTACACACTTTTTAGGGAAGTGTAACCAGCAGTATCAGCATTCTGAATTAATGAACTGCACCTCTCATTATTTTTAGTTTTTTAAGTCCTGGAGTTCTCTGGCCATTTATAGAATTCACTGCTAGTGAAAACAATTACAGTGGTTTCACTGGGGCTCAACTCTAACAGAATTTAGCCTACACAGCAAAATCCTTTTACAATCTTAAGAGTATCTGCCAGGTGAAAAAAAATATCAGTCACAATAAAGTGGAACTGGCAATGTTGTCTGATCAGACTGCCAAACCTTTTACCTGTACTTCTACAAATATCACTTTTATACAATAATAAAATAACTCACCAGAGAGATTTTACACCAGTCAATATGGAATTGAGTACGAAATTTTTTATCACAGGTTATTACAGGCTCCATTTCTTGACTGCACCTCAGCTGATTTTGTGGGTTTTCCACTTCTCGTAAACAAGAAGAGAAAGGAACATCTGCCCCAACCATCACATACACACTGCAGAAAGAGATGAGTGACAGAGCAGCAGGATGTCTCACAAATCCCCAAAGGACAATGATGTACTCTTCCAAACATTATTGCTGTACACAGTAACATTCAGCTGTTATTTAAAGATTGAAATTACTTTTTAAAATCATTTTCCCTCATAGTATACTTCCATCTCTTTAAGCATAGAAGTAACATACTGAAATCAAAAGGACTTTCCTAGCTGCTTATTACAACATATTCTGGTTTGCTTTGTCAATGTCAGTGTTTCGTTACCATCAGAGGTGCCAATTTCTGTGAAGTCAAAGAGCTCCACGTGTGGCTTCCTCGGGTAAGTAAATCAGTACTATTTTTGAAAATTGTATTAAAATAGYATCATTTTGTTTTAAGGAAATCTTTGATCTTACTCATCATAGATTTTTTAGAGTTTCTTGCCATGTTTTCAAAACAAATTCACWATGAYTAGTTATTGCTAAACCTAATACAGRTATGAGCATACTAACCCCCAGCTTTCTCTGAAAGATTCCATACTGTAGCTGTGCACAACAAAATTTGCTTCAGAATACTGAAAGCTGAAGGTAAACCTAATACTTGATTTAGCATTACCACACATAAAATAAGAACTGCTACACTGACTGTATTATTCATTGTCATATTTAGGTATATGGAACACTGTTGTAAAATACAGCCTGCTGCACCAGGTTATAATGTACCAATGGATTCTGAAACAGAAATTAGGTCCCAGTTGCCACTTGTTACAGTAGGCATTATCTCACTAAATACTTGAAGTGTAGCCATTTGTATTAAGTGACTCTGCTATTACTCTGGCTACTACAGAAGTAATTTTCTTTCTTTAAATGTGCTCAAAAACTCAAGAGACACAAAAGGGCTCTGAAAAAGCCACTATTTTCTACACATCTCATATTTTGAACCTTCATCCCTTTCTTAGATACTATTTGATTTCAAAATATCTAAAATTATCTAAAAATAATTAGGYATCTTCACTTTCACCAGGGAAAAGCACTGTCAGAACCATATTTGAAAATACTGAATCTTTACTAGTTTCCAGTTGAATACTGTTCAGAACAGTATTTTTGGTTACAAATCACAAGTGGAAAGACTGCACTCTAGCAGTTTACACTCAGTAACCTGAGCTCCCCAGACAAGACTTTCAAAAGAAAGTCAACAGTGCTCTTGAATCACACAACTCAGAGTGAGTGCAGCTAAAAATCACAGTTACATGCTAACTGCTCTCAGAAATAGAACTTTCTCTGCAATCTCTGCTCTATCATAACTTGCTTCAAATTCTTGTGTTTAATGAATTAGGAACAGTTAAAAACTTAAAAAGCATGCCAAATGACTGCTCAGAAGTAAAACTGGGATTACAAAAAAMCCCATATTTACTACCAACTCATTTATAATTAATGGAATTTATTAGTATTCCTTGGATTATAACATCGATATATAGGAACTGTTGCATCTAACACAATAAACTCATACTGTAACTGGGGCTCAGAACATGAGTAAACTTTTCCTATCTAATTCCAAAACATAAAACAGCAATTGCAAAGTTGCTAGAAAACTTGAAAAAATATCAGGCTTCTCAGTAACAAAAAAACAAAAGTGAAGCAAAAACATCATACTGACACATGCTTACCCCTCTTTCATGTCATTAATGGGAAGTGGAACTCTCCCTCCCCTGTCAAGGGCTGAAGTGATGTTTATAGCATTCAAGCGTTCTGGCTGCCAGACATTTTTCACTGCTCCAAGGAAGTCACCAAGAACTTCACTTGCTAACATTTCTTCTACATTCATATTCCTGATGAAGAATTCCGCTTGATATGGTAAAGGAAAATCTACTTGCRATGAAAAAGAGTGTTGCATTAAACAAAGGCTCCACAAATCCAATAATAAATCTTTAAAATATCTGGAGTAATGATTAATGTAATACTACTTTAAGATGGATACACCTTTCCAAAAATCTGTCTGAATAAGCTCATTTTGAACCTACTGTGATTATGTTTAATKCAACAGAGAGTGCCATTAGCTGTACTTGAGCTGAAAACCTTCAGTTATTTATAAAAAAACAGGGAGACGAAGAGGCAGACTGGAGGAAAAGAGTCTCGGTAAAACTTCATTAAACAGATATAATTACATTCATGCTAATTTGGGGGTCAAAACCAATCTGGAGCAACAATGGATTCCAACTTGCAACACTGCAGAATGTAAATGTGATAAAGAGAACTAATTTTAAGGTCCAAATGTCCATATATGCCATAACCTGTTGTCTTCTGATTCTGCCCACACAATTGTTCGTTGTACAAGGCACACACAGAACTAAGAAAACTGAACATGCAGAAAGAGAGTGAAATCCTTCAYGTAAGGTCCCTTTGGAAAGACAAGGGAAATTTTGAATTAGAAGCAGTTTAATAAAAAACAAAGATGCAAACATTTTACTGCGAGTGAAGAAAAACAGTCCTGAATGACAGAAATAATCTGGATTTAAAAACCAAAATGAATTAAAGCAGGAAAAATTCTTACTTCTTCCCTCTGCCCCTGTGTTTGGTTTGAACACCAGACAACTATTTTACAGTATTTATCTTCAAAAGTAGGAGCCCATGAAAGGGTTTGGCTGATTCAGTTAAAGATACAACCAGCTATATTCTGTACATACCTTCTGCTGACATTATATTAATGATCAAATTGTGTCTTGCTGTTTCAAAGGTACGCCTGTTATATGCAGTGATCTAGAGTGAAAAAGATAAGATTGCAAAACAATGCAAAAATGAAAATTATATAAATGAAACATCAGTGCAAGTTAAATTGATCACTTAGAAATCCTGATCAGTTTTTAAGCACTTTGCCTCCTTATTTTGAAACTTATGAATATTCAYTTACTAATATAAAATTTGAAAGGTAAGGTCAACTTATTTAATGCAGTACTACCTTCAAGTCAGAATTTTCTTAACCAGTCTATAGCCAAATACAATTAACAAAGGGATATATGTGAAAAGAAYGTATTTTGGTCCTGATAGAAGTGTTCTGCCATACATGTGTATTYTTTCTCTTCTGTTATCTTTAAGAACCACCATAAGGACAGATTGGTTTCTCCATTTCCCCACACAGTCTCTAAGCCCCCTCCATCAATACTGTAAAATCTAAATTCATCAGTAGCTCCTAGAAAATAAACTACATGGAGAGGTTTTGTAAAGGAAAAAGTGTTGGGATGCCAGGAATTCTCATCTTTGGGACTGCTAGTTAGTTTTAGCTCTGGTCCCAGTGAATAGATTCAAAATAATGCTCCAACACAAGTAGTTTTTAAAATAATCCTGGAATCTGTAAATGTAGGCGAAGTGAAAACTAGGAGGTAGATGCAACATTTGTGACTCTTGTTTTTTGAAACATACACCTCCGTGAATAAAATATGCAAGGATACTAATCTAAAAGTTAAAATATCTAAGATACCTGAAATGCATGCAAGTGTTTACTTCTCAGTGGTGACTGTACTCCAAGGTTGTACTATGATCAAGTGCTCATTCATAAGAAATACAGAACGAGGCTGGATATCAGTATAATTATGTATTATCTTCTCTACCTTTTTTATCCCTGCAAGGTGATAAATCTTTCCTGAAACAAACTGAAAAATACTAATTTTCTTTCTAATTTTAGACTTCAGTTCACTCATTTCAGGAGCAAAAGAGAGGCAGAGGAGTGAGAATAGTGACAGAACTATGTCGCTTCTCAGCAGAGCCACAAACCACTGTGACACTGACTGTTAAATAAATAAAAGTAACAGATGTTGCACTTCTTTTAAAGGATTTGAATGAAAAGGAAAAACGCCGTATCTACCACAGGTTTGTTTAAGTGGAGAGGGAAAAGCTTACCCAACACAATCATATGTCATCCAATGTTACAATTKCATTATAAAATTAACAGAAAATAAATTTGAGATTTCTCTAGTCCTAGTTCTGCTAATTTTTCAAAGGCTTGCTTCAACAGTAGTTGAACCACTGGTAGCCAGAAAATCAAGTTCTCCGGTGGTACAAGCTCTGTACAGGAGCAGGGCACTGCCCACTGTGAGCCTGCACTCCAGCAGTGGGARCTGCCAGCATAGCCCACACGCCACACCAAGGAATGGCAGAGATTGCCTCTGTCCTGAATATTGATCCAATATTGAAACTGTCTTTGCACAGCTTTCAAAGGAGCTTGAGCTCAAGAATGCAACCTGCTCTACTGCAGTGCTATGCAGAATGCTAGGCTCTCCTAATCATGAGATCTCCTCCAGTTAAGTGACCTCCCCATGACACCCCCTCAGGAATTATAACATGATGGAAGTTGTTGCAGCCGTGAGGCCTCCTAGGCCTCCCTGGAGGTCAGTAGCCTAAGGGCAGAAATGCCTAATCATGGTGACTAGGCTAAATAACCCTTTTCCCGCGCTAGGACTTTCTCTCTTATCTCCCTGTAAGACAATAGGTCACTTTCTACCCCAACTCGTACTATTGGACCCTTTTTCAAAACCTCGGTACCCTATAAAAAACTCCACTTTCCCCCAGCTCAGCAGAGGAGCTGTCCCTGAAACCCTTCGCAGAGAAGCTAATAAAGATTCATCTGTGGAACTTCATACAGCCTTCTCCTCTCTCTCTCCCTGCGTCTRCCAAGGCRCCTTAGCAAGCTCATGAGCTGAGAATCACTGCAAAAGAGCTGATCACTGCTAAGAGCTGACTATCRCTATAACTAAGCTTGCTAAGTGCTGCCTGTGCCTGGAAGCTTTGCCGGAGTTGCTTGGGCAGGGGGATACGTAGGTGAACCCCTATYCAGGAACAACCAAGGCAGCCTGAGACCGACTGAAGCTACYGGGAGAAAAACTAAAGGAAGTCATATTCAGGCCAGGAATATGCAATCACTCCTCTCAGAGGGCACTAGGAAGAGAATCAAATGCCATCTGCCCTCCTCACATACCACAAAATTAATTCAAAAGCAACATCTAAGACTGGAACTGCAAGGAATTARTTTGTACATTAGGCAAGATTTACTTCAAATAAGGCTTGGGGTCATGTTTAGGATGGAGGTGTCGATATAGATCCTAGAATCTAAAAGCACATGCCATTTAAAAACTGGCAATTTYAAATAATGGTTTTCTCTACACAAAACTAAGCAAAGCCTGCAAGAATTGCTGCACATGATCAATTCTCAGATGTTATTAGTCCTGCTGAAATCAAACCAGAATCAWGTATACAAAATTAAGCATGGGTGAAACTATCTGCAGTATAACTTAACATTCAGAGCTGTCGTTCTTGAGGAAGAAAAACGACATCAAATGCAATTTAGAAAAAAAATACTCATCMAAGTTTAAGACAGATATACTGCTGAAGCAGCAAAATGGTTGGAGCAGGTTAATGTGCAGATTTCTTAACACTGTGAACCACAGTGTCTGATTCAGTCTGCTATCTATGAAATGCATGGTAGAAAATATTGTCCCTTTTCCCTTTTGAATTGCTGCTCAATGAATAATTAGTGGTTTTAAACAWTTGAAGAGCTAACTCTCAAAAACACGGTTTTGTCATTGTTGCACTCATAAGAATTAAATTCACAAATGTGCTAACTAAAATAAAACCTATCAATAAACATGAATAGTGAACAAAGGGATATTTGATGAAAAATAATTGAAAAAACCCAAACCAATCAAACCAGAAAACCAAACCAAACAAACAAGGAAAAAAACCCCCACAACTGTTTATTGACTGAACACTTTCATCTAGTGGGGAAAAGTCTGACCCATATTTAGGTTGAATGTTACAAAGTTACAATTCAGTTATTCTTCAAGTTGTTTGCAAAGGCTTTTTGCTCTGTATTTTGAATAAAACYTTAATATGAATAGCAATTAACTATTAAAAAACAAGAGGGAACTTGTTGACAGTTCTGAACCTCACACTCTAAACCAAAATACGTATTTTTATCCTTTAGAAAGCAAATACCTCAATGATGGTTGGCTTGCCCACATTTTCGACAGTTGGTGAGCCATACAGCACTCCATCACTGTATGGTGTCCTTTGTATRTAGCGTAGCCATCCAGGTCTGTCAGGATAACCCATTAAATTGGTATTAAACGTTATAGGATCATTACTTATTTCACCTAGATAAGAGAAATCGTATTAGAATATTTACAAGAAAATGCTAAATGTTTTGATTTTCATTTTTCAACTTTGAAGTCTTATTCTGCTTTCATTTGTTTTCTGAACCTTCCTAAGAAGAAAAAGAACAACTAAAATTTGCTAGCCTTTACCACATCAGAAATAATTGAACTATTACTTAGCACTTACAGGTACTAAGAAATTCATACCTGGAAAGTGTAACCAACTGCAGACATAATGTGCAGGTACTTTCTAGAGTCTTGGCTAACTGAGTGCTCATGTTCAGTAACYAAGGGTCTGATTTTTAGAGCTCAGTTCCACCTCAAATTGAAGCATCTAACCTCCTTACAGAAAAAAGAACAAAGGTTCCAGTCCTTTAATGCCCCCTCCCAACTTACTTTTATTTATGTTTTTAATGATGGATCCAGGTACTCAAYGTACTGTAAAGAGTGGTTGTGTAATCAATAATGCCTGAAAGCTTCTGTTAGCATTAGGATACACATACGGGTCTTTGGCAGCAACAGCCTGGCAGTCATTTTAATTTAGAGAACAAATTAATTCAAAAAAGGATCAGACATTCCTGTGAACTGGAGCCACTGATAGCTACTAAATACAGTGGTCCAGCTGAAATCTATAAAAGCCCCTCAAGTCAAACCAGTACGTCAGTTCTTCTTGTTCTTATTGATACTCTTATAAATGTCTGGATTTTACTTCAGTTTATTTTGCAAATTAAATCAGGCCTGAACACTACCAAACCCTCACTACCAAGGCCGTGTCCAGCTGAGGCACAGAACTCAAGTCAAATCCATTCTGAGCCTGCACAGATACCTCTGCCCTGTGCTCCAACTCAACTTTGAGAGGGCAACAGCATTGTAGGACAAATAATGAAAGATTATTTCTGGCTGGCACAGAAAGCAGAAACTGAACCAAGTGAAGAAAGAACAGCTCTCATCTCCAGAGAGGGACAAAGAGACTGAGATGTGTTGCCCAAGGCTAACTAGTCTTCAGGTACACATTTACATATCTGGTTGAGTAAAATGAACCAGAACCAGACCAAACCAGTACTTGSGTGTAACACATCTTCCCTCACAATTCTCTCCGGACATCCTAGTAATCTCATCTATTGCAGTCAGAATCASAGAATTCAGAATATTCTGAGTTSGAAGGGATCCACAAGCACCATGGAGTCCAACTSCTAAGTGAATGGCACATACAGAGCTTGAAGCCACAACGTGAYATTACTAGCACCCTGCTCTAAACAAATTCCCAGCACTACAGATGATTTGGGACAATTATGAAAGCCACTTGTGAGACACTCTGGTTTGCCCTTCCTTTGTCAAGGTAAGCCATGGTACTGATCCAGCTCAGCAGAAAAAAATGAAAGTACCGTGACAACACCTGGCCTCACAGTGAATTTCTGAYATAATCACAACTGCCTGTGGGAACRGCAATTTCAACAGGATCTGAAAACAGATTCCTATTGCCTTGGAATCACATGAATGTCAAGAGGCTGCAGCTGTAACAGAGTCCATTGTTAATAAAATTTCCAAGTTCCTTCCACCTATGTGCCAAAAACTGAGAGAAAACTGGAACAGAGGCAAACTTCACTCTGCCAGTCATCATGACAYACATGAAGACTCAGGTATCAATGCCAAGAAAATCACCCATTTTATAAAGAGAAGAAATTTTTAAAACATTTGGGTTTACTCATGTTTACTCCAAATTTAACCAATGCTAACAGAAGCTTATTTTTTCTTTAAAAGTGAGTCTTAGTAATAGCACTCTCAAATCAATTCAAAAGTTTATTATTGAAACAGGCTTTGGTTATGTGTGCACTGTACATAGGTTTTTCCTATTCTTATAGGAAAATAGTCATATTTATGTAAGTTGGATAAATTTATTCCTTTTCATTGTTGATAAGCATGTGTGGCTGAATGCTTTCTCTCTTCCCACCCCTACCAGATTGCTTACACATAATTCTAACCTGTGGTGACCAGTCTTTTAGCTTTAGTGTATGGCAAAACCATACTTAGGAAATCACAGCTCCTTCTGTAAAACCAATCTACTTACTAACATTAAACTGTTCATAAATATAGGAAGAGGCTGAAGCAAAAGGACTATTTTTTCAAAATGAAAGAAAACAGTATTATGAAGTCTCATATTTGATTTTATCTTCTATTTTGTCTTATATTTACTATATGCTTTCAAATTGCTCCTTCATATAGCCTGATACATACTATGTCTGAAACAATGACCAGATAAATAGCATTTTAACAGACATAATTAATAAATTTCCACAATTTCATATTTAATGCAAAAGTGAAGGAACACTTCTTCATATCAGATATATATGTTACTACACCTTCATATCAGATATATATGTTACTACACCTTCCCAAATTGAGTACATTTTTACACAACATACAATTGTATGCATCTTTTCACAAACAATCACAAAGTAGAATATTATAGAAGGGTAGGAATACAATTTTTATTTCATTTGAAGATATTTCAATAGAAACTAAATCTTGTCTTGTTTAGCCTATATGTTGAACCACAACGTATGATAAATAGGCTTCAATTTTTTATAGCAATGTTTTTTCTGTATTTGCATATAATATGGAAGATCTTAGCATCTCATACCAGGCTTTGGGTAAGGAGGAAATTCCCCCTTAAAGTATTCTCTCTCCAAAACATGAACAAACAGAACTCCAGCAGAAGGGTATACATTCCGATCAGAGTGCACCTTAGACAGAATTGTGTACACTGAAAAGCAGAAGGAGAGATAAGAGACAGAAAAAAGGTAAAAATGAGACATGCTGTAGGTAACTTCATGCATTTCAACAGCAATGCAGCCATCTGGGAGAAGGAAAGCAACAAATATTAGACACCTGTTAATAAGATTTTAAAAGGTTATATAGATTTAAGARCAGAACACGGAGCAAACCCTCTCTTTACTGAACAACATCCTTTCCAAGACTGCAATAAACAAAACTGCCTATGTTAAGATTTCACAAGTGGTATAAGCTCTATTTTTATTGTGATTTAAAAAAAAAATAGGAAGGCCATTGTAATTTTATAGTTGGTTTATTTGTAATATTACATTAATAAAAGTACATTAAATGAATGATGCAATCATGTTTCCTGCTATTTTACATAAAGAAAGCAACAGAAGAATAYAGAGGAACCTTACTGATAGACAGTTCTCATTCCCTGCTGAACAGAAATGGTAGATTTTTCAGTTCTTGTGCAGAAAAGGACATAGCAATTCATGTCAGCTGATTTTTATGAGTTCTCAAAGCTAGACTTTCTCAGACCACCACTGTGAAATACATCTTGAATTTTGGTTAGAGAGATCTTTACTGAAGATGTTGGGCTTGTATTGAAGGATAAAACAAAAGGACAAGGGTATTTATAAGCCAGTCAGGTGAAACTGGTTCCAAACAAAAACGTGAAGCCATGTTTTACAGGACTGAGAAACAAAAACCTAAAGAAAACTTAATTCAGAACAATCAGAATATGTAAAAGCAATAGGGTGTTATTTATTTAGTACAGAATTCATTGACAAGGGCATAGCCTTTTTAGGTGTAACACATTTGATGCAGAACTACATACATATTTTAATGAATTAGAAGGAAGAAACAATTACAATAAATTAGATGTATAAGAAGCCACCTTATCAACAAGTTTCAGAATGTAAGTATAAACAGAGAATATTGATTTAATAGGTGTTTCTCATGGTGTTTTAATAAGATTGATTGTAGCTTATATTACTAGTTTTATTACTACTGAGTTTTAATTTAATGCCCTGAAAGAATGTATCCTTGCTAATAGAATTTGTCAGTTAGATAAAGATTACAATAGTAGATAAAGATAGTAAGCCACAGATGATCACAYGCAGCTACCAGCCTTGCTTGCTTGCAAAACCATCACACTTGCCAAACTAGAAAAACTTCATGAGGAATCACATCTCCAAAACCAAATTATAGGTCATACAGCACGGAGGTGCTGTCACTGGGAAGACAGACTCCAAAAGACACTTCAGAGTCATTGTAACAAACTTGTAGGTCCCAGAGGGGTTAATTTCAACACTTGGATCAATAAGCAGGACACATAATGTGGATAAAGCTCATGTAACTTTTTAATGCTGGTGCAATTTTTTAATCCTGGTATTATTTCTCCAGCCTTAAAATTATACCAACTTTCTTACTTGAGCTTAAAAAGGCACCACTAATTAGGCATTAATCACAGGCATTTCAGCCTTCACACCACGTACTCTGAGTGGAATCTCTCTCACCTAATTTTAGATGCCTACAGAAACAACATCCACCACTGAGTTAGTCAGGCTCCTTTTATAGTCAGTGGAGAAGAAACAGACGCTTCTAGGGGTTGATTTATTTGATTTTGCCTGTAAAATGAGATTAATCATGTCCTAGATTCCAGGTTACACTGACTAGATCTCCATGGACTGCAGAGGCATCAGAGAGTAGAATGCATACATCTGTAATGTAGACCTCCACATTTAGTTACATACTCCCCACTCTTCAAGCTTAATGTTGCAGAATGTATAGCTCTGGATGTACTACTGATCACATTCCACAGCATTTGCTTTTCCCCATATTTGAAATCACTTTTAACACCATACTGAACAGAGTACCTTTCTAATAATTTAATCTTAGGGACAAAATTAAAATGATCCTGAAATTTGAGTTGGTACAATTGTGTGGTTAATAAACCAGTTACTGTAATTTTCATTATGTAGACTTATTTATAGCAAATCGTTGATTTATTTACTTAAAATTAGTAAATTATTATCCAAAAAACCTCTCCATTCAGTTCTGTGAATCAGCTGTAAACAGCACAAGGAAGTTAACTAATTTCCTTTAAGATATKTTCAAGAAAAGCTAAAAAAGTAACATTAATAGAACAGAAGAGCTGACAAAAATATGGTAGCTGGCTGAAAGTGCATCAAATACCTAGAAAAGTTCATTTTTCCACTGCTGATGCTTTTCCTCTACAAGGAAAATCCATTTCAAACAGAAAGAACAATGAAAAAGTAATGTGTATTTTTTTCTCCGTGAGCAATTCTTTCGGAAAGAAACAAGCATAATAGAATCAGCAGTTACTGAAAAAAAAACCTATATAACACTTATTTTGTCTGCTATAGGAAACCTATTACCACCACTAAATGCCTGCCCATTCCTAGCAATGAGACATTCCCTGCTGSTGAAATAAGTATGCTAGTAAGGATTTGATGCAGATATAAAACACTGATCCTGGTGGAAGTCTGGAAACATCTCTCAGAAGGAAAAAACCCATACACCTGTTTTATGTTGTATGACAAACGCATCATTATGACACAAGTATGGTGATTAGGAACCCAAAAGTTCTTGCTCTTCTTGTCAGAGATGCCCTCCTTGTTTTCTCCAAAGAAGTTTCTTCAAAAGCAGAAGGAAAATGATGAGTCTTCAGTCCACTACAGCTATCAACAGCTCTTCAATAATRAAACAAGTGAAATGCTACTTTCTTCACAAGCTTTTAAAACCCATGATTATTTTTGTGAGACTGAGACTGGAGATGAATGTGTAATCATCATCTTGGGTGATCAAGGGATGAAACTGAATATACTTAACAAATAGATACTAATCTAATACAGCAGGCTACCAGCTGTGAATTGTCTGGGCAAATTCCCTGTGGTAGATAAAAGTCTCAGAGACTGTGGAAAGCTTCTGTAAAACTAATCATGGGAAATTAAAAATCTTCATTACTTAGGATCACATCAGATSCCTGCTAGAACCAGCTGCCTTGACAGCACAGCTTTCCTCTTTCTTGTTTCCAGATTCCTTGGAGGACTTTCTGTAGATCCCAAGATCTCCTTATAGGTCTTGAACACAGGCACAGCCAGGAATTCAGACAGGATTTTATCAGCCTGCATCCCAGAGCCTGTAACCAGAAACAGAAAACCCCCATCTCCAGAAATTTCAGAAGTTTCACCATGTTGGTTGCAGCCTGTATGTTGATGATCCTCAGGAAAGAATAYACCTGGAAGTCTTGGGTTTTTTTCCTAGAAATTTCAACTGGTTCTCTCCCCACTGATATTCAGCAGATGAAGCTCARTCCCAGAAATAACTTAATCTGGAGGCCAATCCAGATTGCCTGCTTAGATGAGCAATCAGTGCAAAGCTTCTTCTCAGCCARTGTGCTACAGTATTTGATGTCTATTTGCATAAATGACAGTAAAACAGTCTTTCTACATTCATGTGTGAGAAAACTTTTTAAAATTGTTACAGAGAAGTTATTGTATTAAGCAAACTGCAGAGGCATCTTCAAGCAACCAGCCATGAYAAGAAAATGTGCAGTATTAGGTATAAACACAGCCATTATTTCAAGCAAAGCTACAGGAACAGGAAAAGTCAGGGAAGACTAACAAGAACACACAGGTCTGTGAMTATCTGAAGATTGAAGAAATGTAAAGTTTTCCAAATTACCTACCTTAAAATAGCACCCTACTCCTAAAATAAGGACATGACTAGAAAAGCAGGAGTAATAATAAAAGCAGGTTTGCTTGAACCAACAGGGTATTTAAACTTACAACCTAAACTCACCATTCTTCTGAACAGCCTTTATTCTGCTGATAACATAACTGTGGGCTCGCTTAGTCGTCCAGTTAACAGTTCCATTATTGCCATCAGCAGAGCTTAGCAAAAAAGCTTTTCAGAATAAAACAAATGCAAAAAAAAAAAATAAATTAGTCAGACCAACAGACTTCCACAAACAATCTGAACAGATGGGATCAGACACCTTCTACAGCATGTTTTGGTTTTAGCCAGATTTAGGAACCACAGGTCAAAAACCAGAGGTGTTTGGTTTGAATATATAAATATGTAATAATCTTTCTGACAATCACCTTTTTGACACCCATTTTTCCAAATAAGCTAAGTTCACACTAAATGCTTAAACCTCTGCAGACACTTCGGCTGACATAATTTACTGATAACAAAGATGAAGAAGAGCATTCTCTGAAAAACATATTTGCACTGGCAAAACCTCACATACAGGGAAAAATATATAAAGTAGCTTTCACTGGAGTAGTGTATTTTGGTCAAAGTAGGAAAAGTAATATAAGCAAGCTTTGCTTTTATAATGATTCTTATATAAAGACAGAGGGGGCTGATTGCCTTGCAGGTATAACCAATAATCATTTTTGAAAAAAGAACCCATTAAAATGGCTGCCTACATCCCACAGAACTAGAACACAGCCTGAAATCAGCTGGATACATGCAGCTGAAGGTGGAAGTTTTAAATGCAGTGAGGAGCAAATGATTACTGGAGACAGAAAGCAGCTGTGGAGCTGACAGGAAGACTCCATCTCACCAGCAGCAGAAGTGCCTGAGAAAGCTCCCTCSTCACTTCCCACTTTTTATTCCTGTTCTTCTGTGATGAATAGTAGGTATATCAGCTGTACAGTTACATGCCAGCTGAAAGTGGAGAGGGAAGGAACTGAAGTCAGATGCAAGGAAAGGGAGAGTAGCCATAATGAGTAGGTATTTTTATTATGAAATAGTTTGGGGGTGAGAACTCACGTCAAACCCTGGATCAAAGATGTTTCTGGATTAGCATCTTAATGTTCTTGTAAAAACAGCAATACCAGAAACATGAAGGAGCAGTACTTGTGTACAGATGCACCAGTTTGCAGGAAGAAAGGAACAGTTATTGGAAAACGTGCACAGTACATGAAAGAAGCCTAAACATCTGTGGAAACTTCAGACCTGTTACACCAGGCAGCTATTAAATTAGTGATAAGACATTCTCCAAACGGAATTCAGGAGGCCAAACAGATCTGACTTAAACAGTAATAARGATACACCACACTCAATCTACACATGTAAGATAGATATTGATAATTTACAGAAAACATCTAAAACTGAATTGAGGATGAAGTGTAATTAAAAATTGCWTTTTTAATGCACTTTTGATTTTATTTGTTTCTTAAATTTAATCATTTGATTAATGCAGTAATTACCATAACAGCACAACATTTCTAACAACTTTTTCCCTGCTGAACTGATCTGCATATATTACAAGTCTTAATATAATAACATCCTAAGCACTATGAAATTTAGCACTGCATAGGACTTTGTGTAAATTTTAGTAATTCTTGAAAAACTCAAGAAGTTCCTAAAAAGGTCAAATAAAGTTGTTCCATTATTCCAACAGGATGAGCTGGGCAATCAGAGGCACGYCAGCCACAAAACCAGCATCAGTACCAGACAAAACAATTAATACAAGATTAGATTACYGAATTATTAAATGGAGAATAGCATTAGTTATCACAGTTCTTGTCAAAAATATTATACTTATCACAGTCCTTATTTAATCCTTATTAAGGATTTAATGCATCTTTTTTAGACACTTTTGGTGAGCCCACAAGTTCTTCCTGATAATGACAGCAATAAYAACATTACCCTTAGCTACACAGCTTCTCACCTAACACTTTGATTGAAAAAGATACTAAACCATTTTAGTAGATTTAAATGCAATTTTAAAAAAAGAAGAAAATAATAAAAAAGACAAGTTCCACAATGTGTTTTTCAATATAAATGATCAGTAAGTGTCTTTGATTTGGGTTCCAAGTTGTGCTAGGYTTGGCTGTGAGGATTGAAGAAGTTACCTGTCTACCTCTCCATGCTATGCTTCATTTCACAGGGCAACTGGAAAAGCAATCAATATGCCTATTTTCAGATCTAAGAGTTTGTAGTGTGRTGTTTTCATACATATCACCATTGATTTGATTTCGAATGACAGACGTGAAAAGCAAGAGAATAGGGCTGCTAAAAGGTTAATTTGTTGTATGAGCTTTCTAGTGGGTCTCACAAAGTTTTATTAGCTTTATGTAACTGGGGTGGAAGGAAGAGAGGCAGGATAGAGACGGAGATGGGGAGGCAAACAAAGAATGACTTGTAGGTATCAAATATACTGATAGAATTTGCAGGTAAAAAAAAAAGCTAGGAGACTGACAAATAACAGAGATGACAGAACAGTCTGCATTGTCTGGTAAAAAGGTGATCAGTGATGTGCAGTTCAATAGAATAAAATGTAACTGCACACCAGGAACAAAGGCAGCAGCATGCCAAACACACACTGTGAGCACACAATTCAGAAATGTTCAGCTTGGGTAACAACCTAGAGATGTAAGTCAGGTTGAACAGAGCTTTCACCAGAACACTGGCTAGAACAGCTGACAAGTAAACAGCAACATCAAGGAGGAACAGGCAGACTTTATTTTTGTACTTGACACAGATATGATCACTGTTCAAATGCTCTGTCTAGCAGAGCCTTCAAGAAGCAACTGACAACATGAGAAAGGCTCTGGGAAGATCTGAATATGATTAAAGGATGACAAAAGAGACCTTATACTACAGAATGCAGGGATTCAAACTATGCATTTTATCAAAGAGACAGTTTAGAATTAATTAAATCAGCCTTGTACTCACGATGAAAAGAATGTTAATAGTGTCAGGCTCTTCAGTCTGTTACACATGTTGCCACAGTTGCTGGAGAACCCACCACTGCCTTCAACAGCAGGAGCAATTCATAGCCCTGTGCCTGGGACTTGAACATGCCCAGGTGAAGCATATCACAGTTTTTTCTTCTTTCTCCAGTTATGTCTTCTTTTAATTATTCTTTAATTATCATTGTGTTGGTTATAAATAAAAATCACATTTATATTAATTTAGACCTTTTTTCCCCTTTTTAAAGCATATTTGCATAATATTTAACAGAGAGGATACCCACAACAATTTCTGACCACGTAACAATCAGAAAAGGACTCAAGTATCATGGACCAGCCTCACYTTCCCCATTCCCTTACTGCACTCTGACCTCCCACATGGTATCCTGCACTTCTACCTACCCTCTTATTCCTTCTTTGAAGYAGGACCCCAAGCCCATCTCTCCTGCTACTAAAGCAGCACACAGCTCCAGCTCTCAAACCTCGACATTCCCCCTCTCTCCTACATCTCCACCTTCCCCTAGGACCTGACATAAACACCTGCTTGTTACTTTGATACCACAAACCACGGCCTSGGTGCATGCTTACACTGCCCCTTACTCTCTTTCAGCACAACCCCGCTCTAAAAAGCTACCCTTGCACTCCTCTACTGCCCATCCCATCTGGCTCAGTCCTCCTTCCTGCATTCTGAGCTGGAAGTGCAGATCCGTACACAGCACAATTTTCTGAAGGACTGCTGAGAACCACACAGCAGAACAGTTAGAAACTGACACCACAAGCTGAAGTGAAACACCTGTGAAGAGAGAACCATCTGCAAGGTGCTTGGCCCACAGCTGAAATCAGAGCTTTAGCCAGGCAGTTATTGAGGATCCACTGGTGTCTGCACTGGATATTTGCCCACTTGTCACATCATCCATTAAAGGAGACAGAAGCTGCAGCACCCACCTGCTCTCCCTCCTCTTCCAACTTCCATGCACAGTCCTCTTGCCTACTATGTAGTGCATGGCAGAAATTTACTATGAATTAAAGGGGATTCGCTCAGTGGAAATTCATATTGAGATGGGATATTGTCTAACCCTYTTCAACAACAGCTACTATGTACGAAACAATAGTAGCAATAATAGCAATTAATTTGTGTTAGTTCTCCATTGCAAATTGCTCAGGTCCCTCTACAKTCCATTTATTCAAACGGTTTAAAAGTCCAAATCAACCCCAGAAATGTTTCTCAGCTCTATTCTGATTCAACTTGTTCAGTAGGCAATGGTTTTCTAYCTGATTCCTGTACTATCCACTGATTACTGTAACATCTGAGTTCCTGTGGTTCCAGCCCCAGGCCTGCAGTGCAACCAAGGGGTATGACCAGGCCACCCTGGTGGCCTGCTAGTCCAGGGTGTCTCCTACATTTCTATCATCTTTTGATATGAACTATTGGGGTATCCCTGCAATTGCATTCCAAATTTCTGAGGTGGCAATTGTTCTGAAAGACTAAGGAATTCAGAAAAGTCATTGATTTCAATATGCTGAGATTTCKGTCTGCTCAGTAGGTTGTCCTTTCTAACTTCTCGTTTTCATAGCTTGGACTGTCACTAAAAAAACCTACATTTAAAAGACATTTTGGCTGTTTGTGTTGCAATTGTAACAACATTTAGACACAGATTCAAATTCCTATTGAAGTTATCAAAACTAGCAACTCCGTCCTTTCCTCTAGAAGCCGGCCAAGGCAGGGACTCTACACTGATAGTGACTGCTGTAAATTTATCATTTTCTATTCAGGAAGAATCCAAAAGCTCTTCACATACTGAAAAAAAAAAAAGATACTCTTGTTTAGGTTTTAAATCATTTTTTTCCTAGTTTTATTTGAAATAATMTTTCTTCTAAAGAAAGAGCTTTACTTCAGTGACTGCAATTCCTGAAGTACTTTAATGAACTCTTAACCAATTCAAAAACATTACAGAGCAAAAATAAACCTTTCTACACCAACACTGAACAGTTACATCTTCTGCTATAAAGCTGACTTCTTATGGTCTGGCTTTAGGACCTCTAAGATGTCTCCAYGTACTGCCTATAAATAATGTGTTTCTGTAATGAAAAGCATATTAATGGAATGGCTACTTTTCCCCTCCTGTAATTACTTACTCAAGTAAGTACCTATTGACATTAGACTGTATGTATTGACCTGGCTCAGATTAGCAGTACAGGCAGCATCTTCATAGGCAGACAGACATCCAGAGACTCTCTGAAGGAAAGCTGCTTCTCTGCCCTTACAATTGCATCCACAACTGGAAAAAGGGCAGGTGTGCTGTKGTGTTAGTCTGAAAACACCAGACCATCTGTGAAATGTTCTGCCTCCTTGCACAGGGTGTGGTTTAGCAAGGAGTGTTGCCAACAGCACTTCTGCTGTCAACAGCAGGACAAGCACAGGGATCTGGTTCAGCCTCCTGGATTCTCGCCCCAGCCAGTGATTTCACAGCTGTTTTAAATGGGCATGTCTGCAGCCCTGCTCAAAGTGGGCATTCCCAGCACATTCTTCATCACCTAGCACACACCAGTGGAAATGATCCCATACCAGTCCTGGGCAGTACGTACATTGCAGTGAACTATTTTTGTGGGTCAACTAGTTTTGAGCCAGATGACCCAACCCACTATATCACTGTACGAGTTATCTGTCACCAAGGGAAGCAGCAAATAATCCCTAGCTGTGCAAGGGCTGGAGAATGCAGCAGTGCAGCCTCATGACAAATTAATGTGACCACATAACCACAGCTTGCAAAGTGAGAAATAAAGAGYTTCTTCCCCATTTTTGACGCCTTTATAGGGAAAGGAGAATACAACTCCACTGCTCTACAACTCCCTGTTCCTGGGATGAAACAGGTTCCAGGGACAACATGAGCACTGACAACTAACTCTAAGTGCAGAAATACAGGGCAAAACCACTGGCCACAGTCAGTCAGTGTTTTGATAGCCACTCTCACGACAGATACATAATATGGGGGCAATTCATTGCTCTGCTGAACTAATATCACAGACAGCTCTACTAGTGTAATTTAGCAAACTTCTAGGATGTCTGTTACTATAAAGCCAAAGAACACCTAACTAGTTTCTAGTAGAAACGCTTAATCCTATATGTCACTTCTCACAATGAAGTCCCATGTTTTCCTTGCAGTGGAGCATCATCAGCTTGCCTTTGAGAGTACTATACTTGACCCCTAGGAGCAACTGTGAAAGAGTGATCTCTTACAACCTTTAAATTCTTAATTCTCGTGGARCCCCTGAATGTTGGAATAATGTTTTACCTCAAGGAAGACAGGGAGAAGTGAGAGGCRGACAATCCTTCTGACAGCAGCTATCCCCCTCCAAAAAGCCTTTTTTCATATATTTTTAAGAAATGCAAAAAGCATAAGCCAACTTCCTTCTGTAGATCAAGTGGTACAACACAAATGGGAAAAACCACTCCGTATTAGTTGAGGGGGACTAAAAGAAATCTATTTACAAGTCCGGTGCTACTYCTCATGTGCTGTTTTGTCTGTAAGATGTCTCTTGCCTTGTTAAGTAATGCTGCAGTACTGTAGAGTTTACTTAAGATCMGGATTCAAAAGAATGGATTTTCATGCTGGGCAATGGCTCATGTTGGAGCCAGCAGATGAGGTTGGAAATTCTTTACTTAGAGAAAATGTAGGAGASCTCAGGTGAGCTCCTGGGACAGCTTCATTCAGATCAGAAACATACTACAAATCTCCACCTTGCCGAATAATAAATTTTATATGGGTATCTTTTAAAAGAATGTAACTGAACTAAAGTTCATGCCTCCTTTTTTACATCAGTTTCAAACCATGTATTCTTCTGTTTTAACTCATGAAATCTCACTGAACCAACCTCAGAAAGATCTAAGGGGAAAAGTTATCATGAAAAAAACTTAAGACCTCTTCCCTTACCATGTAGCCTGGAAAGGACTTGTGAATTAACTCACAACTCTGTTTCTACAAGTTCATTTAGTTGATCTTTTAAAAATACATTATTTCAGTTGATACTGAAAGCTTTTTCTAAATTGTCCTAGTTCTTGCTTGGTTGCTATCCCACAACCAGTCATGGAGAGGAAGGCAGAAGAGGTAGGAAAAATTTCCACRTAAGGGCAGTGTCTTGCATCTAACAAATGAATCCTCATATTGAACAACTTCACACTTAAGTTCTTACCACATCTTTAATATATCCCGTGCCTCATGTCAATTCTGCTGCCAATAACCTATAACAAGTATGGTCATAAGTAAAAGAAGTACTAGGAGGGTACCCAGATACTATTCAAGAGGATACAGAGCAGACTGCTTGCAGATAACACACCACTGACCTCCCAGAACTCAAAATTACCCAAACAGATTTCTTGCTGTTAACTTACTCTTGGTGTAACAAGTCTCACAAAGGCAGTGCCATGGCTGGGCTGATATTAAGTGTAGCTGTTTGATGTATTTCACTGTGAAGAACCTTGTGTGTGGAAAAAAYTGCCCACTGCATGAAAGCTATTCTTTAGCTTTTAGGGACCAGAATCAAGACTTTTTCTGAATTCCTAATTCTGGCCCGGCTGGACTAAGTGGTCAAGATGGGAAATAAGGGAAAAGAGGGGCCACACAAAAGACACCCCCGTAGTCACAAAAACCCGTCTCTCGCATCAGGCACCAGGTCCAGGGAGCGGAGGAGCGCAGCGTGCCCGACCCAGTCCCCAGGAGCGGAGCCTCCCGCGCCATCCAGCGGTTCTGAGCCAGGCCTGGCTCCCGCGCCCCGCCGGCAGCCCCGCTCCGGCCTCACCCACCGCCCCCGGGCTCCCTCAGCCGGGCCCCGCCGCGCTGGGGCGCGCCCGCCGTGCCGGGAGGGGCTGTGGCGGTCCCGGGGCTGTGGCGGTCCCGGGGCGGGGGCGTTCCTGGGGCGGGGGGGCGCAGGCCGCCATCCCTGCGCCGCCTGGGGAGCGTCCTCCGGGTGCCGCCGGATCCGCGGCGTGGGGGGATGCTGGGGCGGCCCGGGCCCCGCACTGACAGGGGGCACGGAGCAGCGGGAGCGGGGCGCGCAGCCAGCCGCAGCCGGAGGGTGAGGCGGTGGGGTGGTTCCGCCGGGAGGGGACGCGAAGCCCGAGCAGAGGGGGCACCGCGGCGCAGGCCGGCCGCTGCCGGCAGGGCCCGCCACCGCTCGCCGCGGGGAGACGCGCCGTGACCGACCTGTCAGCAGGAGCGTGGTGAGGACGCTGTGCGGCCACGGCCCCGCCGCGCAGCACCGCATCGTTCCCCGCTCCTCCGCCCGCTGCTGCCGACACCACCGCCGCCGCATCCTCTATGCCGCCAAATACCGATACTCCTGCCGCCGCTGCCGCCGCCTCGCCCCGCGGCGGCCGCAGCATCCTCCCCTTCCCGCCCCGCTCCTCCCCGCCCCGCCCCGGCGGCCGTCTCCAGGCAGCGCGGCCAGGAAATGCCGGGCATGGCGGGAGGAGTCTCCCGCCGCCATGGCGGGGTGGGCGAGAGGAGCGGGGCTGCTCGGTGCGGGCTCCGCAGGGTGCGGGCTCCACCGGACACGGCTCCCCTCAGGTCGGGGGCAGAGCGGCTGTGGCCCTTGGTGGAGGCGGGGCTGCCCTGCCCCGCGGTGCAGATGTGGCGGGACGAAGTGGTGCCCCGGGTGGAGGGGACAAGRCAGCGGCTGCGGTGCCTCGCCCAGCCAAGCCTAGTACCGCATCCTCCCTTGGAGACACGGCAAGGGAGGGCGGCATTCCACACCTCATACGCTTGCGTGGTGCACACGAGTAAGCTGTGCTCCTRGCAAACATCGTGGCGAAAGCCTTCGCAAAAAGGGCTTTTTGAACACCTYACCCTATCATACTGAAGGGGGTGCAGCAGGGGGTCAGAAAGATGATTACGGGTCTGAAGCATCTCTCTTATGAGAAGGGGCTGCAGGAACTGTAGTCTTTAGTTTGGAGAAGACTGAGARGGAATGTCATCAATCCATATAAATATCTCAAAGGCAGGTGCCAGAGGATGGTGCCAGGCTCACTTCAGTGGTGCCCAGCCACAGTATGAGGAGCAATGGCCATAAATTAAAAGACAAGTTTTACCTCAACACAAGGAAGAACTTTAAACTGAGGACAGCAGAGCACTGGAACGGGCTGCACAGGGAGGTTATGGATTCTCCTGGAGACGTTCAAAACCCATCTGGACACATTCCTGTGTGACCTGCTCCAGGTGACTGGCTTGGTGGGGGGTTGGACTGGATGGTTTCCAGAGGTCTCTTCCACTACTAACAATTCTGTGGTATCCGCAGTGTCTGCAGGGCAGGACAGGACACCTTGCAGGCTTGCCTGATGTACACAGATGTGGTGTGCTCTTGGAGGACAAACTTACCACTGCAGTTTTCCGAACAACTTACCCTATTTTAAGCCTATATCCTTACTCCACACCAAGCTGGTTTGTATTTTCCAGTGTTCAGCAGCTGTTCGTGCAGCTGGTGGAGTTGTGAGTGGGCTGTCTGGAGCGGTTGGTTGGGGTCCCAGCTCCAGGCTCACCTGTGTGTGGAGGCTTCCATCCAATTTCCTGTGTCAGGTCTGACCATTCATTCCATGCTGTCCCACTGCCTGCATTATGCTYTCTGGAGTCATTACTGATTTTTGACTGTCATTTAATATCTGTGGCATAGCCCAAAACCTATGGCAGTCTTTGCTGAGCTGCGAAAGCAAATCTCCCTGTGGAGGATGGAAGAATATTGTCAAATGTTGTTCTTGGCAATGGTGATGTATTTTGMGAGTAGGTGTATGTATATGTCATGTATAACTGTTTAAGATACAGTGCTATGTAAATACTGCATTTTCTTTCGGGGAGCTACTGTCTCTCGGCTTTCTGAATGATTCACATAAGAGTAGTCCCTATACTAGAACTATATATTCCACAMTGAAAGCCCCATCTCAACAAATAGATCAGTTTTTACTTTTATTTTCTCATTCTAGTGGACTGTCATGTTTGCTATTTGAAAATTGCAGTAAGTCTTCCATTATCCATTAAAATARCCTTCCTTCATTTTGTATAGAGAATTTTGATTTCTCGTGAAATTTCATAAGCATTTCCACTCTAGCAAGCCAAACATATTTGCAAAAAAGTAATAATAATTGTATGCTTTTGAGATTTGGAAGAAARAAATATATTCTGTCTTACTTAAATTGTATTGACCTTATTGAACTCCTTATAAGCCAGGGAAAAAGACAACTGTAGAAGACTTTAGCCTATCTGGCTTTAGTCTTGTTACAGCTCCAAATTTCCATTAATCCATCTCATGAAGGGGAATTTTACATAGCAAGAGGCTCTTCAGTATAAATATTCTGCCTGACATTAAGATGCAAAATACTCTGGTGTTTTAGTCAGCCAGCTCATTATCCTAGATAAAGGACTTTTTTCTTCTCATTTCACAGAGACTTTCAGAATATATTTAAATTTTAATTTGACTACGAAGATATTTAAGAGCAGAAATCACACTCCTCTCCTTACCTGTGCCTAGAAGTACTCTTCTGTTTCTTGGCACTTTATGATTTTGAGTAGGCCTATTTCCTCTCTGAAATTAATGTGGGTTTTTTGCTCATTCCCTTATGTAAGTATAGAAAGGGGTACAGATGTAGCTGTGCCATAAGAATCTCGGATAGCCCGCTCACCCTATGATGGTAATGTTTAGACTAACAAGTCTACATAATATACTGGTAGCTTTCCAACAATAATTTTTATGCTAGCCAAGTGTCTGATTTTTGTAAACATCTGTACTGTCATCAGCTCATTACCATTTTCTTTCTAAGTATTGCATGTTGAACTTTTATACGCTATAAAACAGTCAACATCATTTTAATGCAGTAGCAGTACTGTAATAGTGTTCAGTGYTCTGCCACCTTTGCATAGCAAGAAGGCTCCGTTTATCTACAACATGTYAGTGAGATGTCCTGCCTGAGAAGAAAAGGTTATGTGTCAGGGACATGGAAAGAAGTGCCACAAAAGCCTGCCTTGTCCCAGTGCTTCCTTCCTGGCAGCAGTTGTGTGTGGGTGGTATCTCTGTCTTTTTCCTTAAGTGTATCTTGAGGCTGRCATTCTAAAGCACACATCACTGACCCAGCCCTGCAAGACAGAGGGACTCACCTGAGAAACTTCGGCGAAYGTAGTGCACTTAAGAATCCTACCCTTACATTCCTAAAATGAAGTGATATGGACACAACTTTTTAAAATCAGCCATCAGTGATTTGATATTAATTAAAAATACTCACTCGTAAGTATTTCTTTCTCCTGTAATTTAACAGACTGCCTGTATTGAAACTAATTGAAAGGGAACAGTGATGAGACATTTTTACAGAAATTTTTCTGCATTCCATATTTACTGCATTTACTTTGGCAAGGAGAAGAGCTAGCTTCTAGCACTGCAATCGTTTTTAGCTAAAACATTTTAATTCCAGAGTATAAACCCCTCCTTTTTCAGCAATGCAAAAGTGACAATTACTGTTTCCCCATGCATTCTACAGACTTCAAAGGTTTATTTTGTTGTTCAGACACATTAGGAGGCTGATTTCATGCAGAAGGAATACAACCTAATCCGTTTGCCTCCTTCTTTTAGAGCACAAGTTCTTCCATCTTGATCTTTATAGGTACTGAATGCTTGGAAGTGGTTGGTGTTTCTGGAGATCATCCCACCTAAACAAAAGAAGAAGGAGCAGTGGGAGTTCTTTCTTCCTTTTTTTAGGCACTCTCGTGAGAAAAGTATTTTTATATTGTTGTATAGCTGTCAGTAATGTTAGCAGCTAATATACCAAGTCATTATGTAAGACATAAACAGAACAACTGCAATTCTTGTTCCAGTTTGCAAGTCCTGAGGAGTTTATAATACCACCTTTCATTACASTCCAAGGATTCTTATTTCTTTTGTACTTCTGTCTTTCTAATGTTTACTGGAAGCCTTTTGGCATGTTAATGTAGTAATTTGTGACTACAGTACACTATTTGTTTTCATGCAATGTTTAACTAAATGTTTTATATGCAGCACCACTACAGCATACCATACACAACAAAAAATTCTTAAAAAATTAGGGGGTTAAGAATTTTGGTATTATGTCAACTGCGCCCAACAGATGCTTGTTGAAACAAAGCATATTATTCAAAACTTCCAGAGTTGAACAGAAATAGATTTGTGAGCTGTGGTTTTAGCTGATTTAGCCCATGTATTTTATCTTTTACTAGAATTTTAAAGCCTAAAGAGGAACTTAAAAGATCAAATTATATAATGTAGTAGTTATCTCTAGAATCTGGCATAGATTTTGGAAAATACTATGTGTTCAGAGAAAGAAGGTTATATATATCCAAATATAAGAGTGATAAACAGGAACAAATGTAAAAAAAAAATAACTTGGAGGGAACAAGAACTGCACTGTAAGTTAAAAGAGCCCACAAGTGACTTCAGTTTGCTGAAGCAGCACTTGTATAGCCAGCAGCTCTGTGTGACAATAACTTTGGCCTTACTTTAAAGGTTATAATTTCACATGTCTGCATAGTTCTTGTGGCTTTTAAGACATGCTCAACTGCACCTAAAGTACTGGTTCTTGTCAACATTATAGCAAGCTTTACACCTTTATATGTACAAATAGCCCATATTTGCCCCTCTCTCCCTCTTCAGGGCACTGTCAGGTAGCAGTGAGTGAAATAATATTGAGGTATGCTTTTCTTTTATGAAAAACTTCCATTTCAAACATATTTGCTGCTGAGTGCTCACTGATGGCTCATACTATAGTTAAAAAAAGTATTGACTGTGGTTTCCATCACAGTTTTTCCTCTGGTCAAAGCTTTTAGGGAACATGTTGGTTTAAAGAATTAATATTGCTATCTGGGATTCAAACTTCTATTCTAGAAAAATACAAAAATAGCTAGACAGTGGTAAGTTTGATTTTTCTTTCCTTGCTCTGTATTGGGAAAAGCTGCACCCTGTAAACTGGCACAGAGAATAAATACTGTACATATAATGATTTATCATAGGGAGAAAAACAGTACCAGAAGCATCATCTGAATCTCTTAAAATGTCTGACTGTAGTACTCAGGTTAGCAGGCTTCTCAGTCCACTATAAGTAGGATGAAATTAATATTTTCCTCATCTTTTCTGTGAGCTCTGTTATTCCTAAACTGCTAGGTTTTAAGTTGGCTTAATTTCTTGTAAATTCTCCATAGACTAGTTAGTTTGATGACTAAATTAGTTAAAAATCTGAACTAATTTTGTGTCTTCATTGTTAAACAATTCTTACAAAAATTCCTTGTTTCAGCTTTTTTGTAATCCTCAGCAAGACGAATCTCCCCACCTGGGAAGGTAAGAATGAGTGTCTGTTCAAAAGCATTTGTGAAATACAATTATCAGAGTTAATGGCTGAAAAATGAGACCCTCTAAATCCTGCTAACACGTGTCTTACCAAAGCTATGCACCTTGTGYGGATAATGTAACTAAGATCCTCTGTTCTTCAGAGGTCCTCTGTGTGGAAACAGGAGAATATTTATAGTTTGAATTCACTTTTTTTGTTTTATTTTTAACAGAGGACAGGCCCTGGAGTGCAGCTGCATGATGATACACTCTCTAGCTACACAGAAATAGCTCAAAAAGAATTATTAGAGAAAACAATGGCCTAGATGAGCTCATTGACAAATGCAGAGTGAGTAAATCTTAATCTCTGGCAAAAATGTCCATCTCTTCTCCCTTGACCAAATAATTTATTACAAAATTTACTGGAAAGGGCTGGCATTRTCCTAGAACCAGTATTTGTAGTGAAAGCAACTTACTATCTGTGAAATGTAACTAGATTGAAAATTGCACATTAGGGGTTTCTTGTGCATTGTCACAGGTGAGACTGTGTATCTGTGAACAGAAATCTTCTATTCTGCTTGGTGCAATAAATCAGTGGTTTTAGGGAGAAATAGTTCCCATGTCAAGATGGAATCTATGAATAATTTGGGGAATAGAACACACCTAGCAGGAACTCTTTTAAATGCCAAATCTTGGATGTCAGTATCATGTTGGCCAGGTTACATAGATCCAGCTTTATTAGGGATTCTCAGCCCAAAGAAATGGAAACATGGGCCAACACTTAACAAGGTGTAGTTCCTTCCACAGGAGTAGTCAACACCCAGAGCTTTAGGCAACGTCTTTGAAAAAACCAAATTAATCATGCATCCTAGATGATGAATAAAGGAGGGTGCTGGATTTTTACCTAGAGTAAGCTCTTGCCAAGAGTGTGGGAGTTGCAGAAACACCTCAAAGGAGCAGAGCAAAAGCTTGTGACAGGTATGTTACATGCAGATTTAAGAAAACAGTTTGATGAAAAATAGAATATTTTCAGCCTGAAGGCATGAAATTTGAAAGTGATATTAGGAGGAAGGGCCAAGGTTCACACAGAACAAAGAACAAGTTTTCTCTCTKTTCCAGAACAAGCTTTGCTTGGAAGAACAGTGAAATACTTGTATGTTTTCTTTTAAATAAGTATCATGTGCTCCAATGTATTTGTGTGAGGTATTACCTTATATGGAGAAATCCAGGCTGCGAGTGGCTCTTTGAGGGTAGCAGTTAAGAAAGACTGAAAAAAAAAAAAGAGCATAGCACAGAGTACAATAATCAGATTTACAACCAGGAGAACATGGAGGCTGGAAGGGTGGAATGCAGCTGTAGTTTCTGGATTGTTGAGTGTGGTTCTGTCTAAACTGGGATCTGAAGGCGTGCCTTATCTAAACACATCAGAACTAGTCTTGAGCAGTGGGGAGTTCATACAGAGGATCTTAGCCTAGTTTTGTGTCTTGTATAGATGTGATTTTGTGAGATATGTATTGACCGAGAGCAGTAAACATTAACATTTTTCCCAGAGAATAAGTACCAAAGGAGACAGATGCTTTCAGTTGTCAGAAAAAATTCCATATATAAACAAGGTTGTGCTCAGGTGGCTGTTGTTTAAGTGCCATGTCTTCACACATGGAGTGCTTACATCTTCTGGCAAGTACAACATATTTTGTTTAGRAGAAGCTAACCTGTATCACTGTGTTGTGGTGTTGTTTGGCTTTCAAATTAAMTAACTTGTCAGATGTTTCAGTTTATGAAATATTACAGATCCTGAGGGGGAAAATGTAACAGAGAGTTACTGAATTGCAGTGTTTCATCTGGAGAGGTAGAGAACCAGCCAGCTCAAGGCAGGTCATCAGAGAAACTAGAAATTAATCTGGGAAGGAACAGCCTAGACAGGGTCTTGCCTTTTGCGACTCTCATTGACTTCAGAACAAATTGAAAATTTGGCACCCTGGAAAATTAGATCATTTTAAGTTTGGTTGCCCAAAGAGTTACTGCATTAGTCTTTTTCTGAGCATTCATATTTCAAGATTTTCACTTACCAGTCTTGGACAGGTTTTTAGTTTTCTCTGGGTAAGGTTTCTCTATCTGATAATAAACGAATGTGAATRTTAAAACATCCAAGGTAGATGAAGAGTATAGTTATTGCAGTAGACTGTAAATAGTACTTTTATCTGATGATTGAAGATGGGCAGTACCCCTGTGAACTGGGAATGCTGTTAAATGTAGACCTATAATCATAGGGAGATGGAGAAGGTGATGTGGAAGTCAGAAGTCCCATGAGCTTCACCTTCAGAAGGGGTTTGTGCAGGACTGAAAATTTGGCAAAGTTTTCCTTAATTGTCACATTTATGGGTCTAGTCCTTTTCCATCTGCTGGCACGTTCTGTTTCAGATCAGTAGGATTCAAAATTCTTCTTTTCAGCTTCTGCAGTAGGAGAAGGAAGGTTTCTGACTCTTCTAGGTTTGCTCCTCTGTTTGTCATGTGGAAATAAACTACAGCTTTCTGGCAGCCCACTGTTTTTGCCTTCATGCAAAGTGTTTGGATTATGTGAACCTGTATTATTATACACTGTTTTTCTGGATTTTTTTTAATGCAAAAAGCTGAGTATTGTAAATTCTTACAAACACATCAGGTTAATAAATCTGACCGCTAAACATCATTAGTACCTGATAGTTCTGGTTTCACAAGTCTTGCAAAAAATAAGCTCCGTAATGTTTCTTCAGGTTTTTATAAGAATTTTTTTAAGCATTCAGATATTATCTTTCAATAAATCCTAGCTGTCTTTTGATTTGAAGTAGTTGGAAAGAGATGGAATTTAAGTGCATTATTATTACAGATTTTTAAGTCAAATTGTGGTTGTGATCTGTCATTTCCTTAGTTTTTGCATTGCTGGCAAATGTGCATTTTAGATGTAATTGAGTTTCATTGCTCTGACGTGTTTTTCTGCAAAATGAAATTCTTCATCTGTGCCATTTTCTCCTGCAAAGCAAATTCTATGCCAAATACAGACCACAGATATAAAACTCTTTGATTTAATGTTATAGATTGTATCTGCTGACATTCTGAGTTTTCATGTTTTAACCAGAGTCAGACCTCCATTTCCCCTGGCAACTCTGAATTATTTTGAAGATTTGTTTCAAGTCTTTGTTTAGCATGTGTGTATCTTCCTATTTCATCTAATTAGAACTTTTATCTTTAAATCTCTCAGTTGCTTTTCTTCAAATGTTTAAAATGCAACCTTAATCTATGCATACAATTTTACTACAGATGATTTTACAGGTTTAAAATAATTTTCCAATTTTTAATTATAGGTCCTTTGTCAATCTCTTCCTCCTTTAACTCTGCAAGATAGTGTATGCACTGTATTTCCTTACATGTATTAAATGTACCCTGCTCTCTCCAAAATGTTCCTGCAGAAATGAAATTGTTCCTTGCTCTTTTGAGTACAGATTTGTGAAAATTGCAAAGCAATATTTAGACCTCTCTGCTTGTCTGTGTGCAGTCTCTCATGCTCTCTCTTTCCACATGATGTAGTTTGGCTGCTGGGAGTAGTGAAATGTATGCCCACAATGATGACAGGAGGGATTAGTGCCCAGGTTTTGGGGGTTAGCCTGACTTGTTTGTAATTTTTATCCTTTCTATTATATAGTCACTTTCTGTAYTTTCTTGTGACATGTTGTCACTCAGCTTAGTTAGGCCTAAAGGAGGGAACTAAGTGAAGAAAAGTCTCAGGCACCCTGTATATGCCAAGAAAAAAAATGTTTATTTACCTTACTGAAGGTGACACTTTTGTTTGTCTTTAGGAGAAAAGATTTTAACCAGCAGACTTGTAATAACTTAGCTAATGAAATAATGAGCTATACACAACCAGTGGAATATTCTGGAATTCAATGAAAGCAGGGGTTGCAAAATGCTTTCCTTCAGTTGTGTTTTAGAAGTTAATAAATGGAATCCTTAAAGTCAGYGTACAGAGAGTAGATACTCTGAAGCAGATCAGTTTGTTCTGCAAAGCCCAGGATTTTGCTACCTATTGTAGCAACCACATGTGTTAAAAACTACAGAGAAGCAATCCCAGAGAGTATATGAAGGTAGAGCAGAGAGATATTCAGTCCTTTAACTTGTAGAAAGTTGCACTACACTGTAAGGGTCCAGACAGAGAGTAGAACTGAAGTATTTGCACTCCAGTCATAYTACAAAAATGTGATTTTGTACACGGAAGATATATTTTTGCCATAGGACAGGGGAGCACTCCAGTCTTCATTGTTTTTTAAAGTTCTTGYATCCTTGCCAGCCTTCCCAAACATGGGCATTTTAGGGCAGTGTCATATAGAGAAGATTTCTGGTGGTTGGTTTGTTGGGGTTTTCTTCAGTAAGGCACAAGCAGCTGAATTTGAAACTACAAGCTTAGTTAAAATACAGGATAAATGTGTATTTTATTGTGAACACAMAATTTTGTAAAGTGTAGGAGCATCCATTGACAGCAGGGAGAGGGAATTCTGCAGACCTGAGACACTTGAGGAACAAATGGTTTATTGTATGGGTCATGRGTAAAAGGGCCTTGCCTTCAGCCACCAGCCTCCGCTGAAGGGGTGCCCCAAAGAGAGAGAGAGAGAGAGAGCAAGGGCAAGGGCAAGGGCAAGAGAGGGCAGGAGCAAGAGAGTAAGAGAGCGAGGTCCTTGCTACAATACATTATATCTTCTTTTGTGTTGAATATTCTAATTTACAGTAACCAACCAGCGTGAGATACAAAACTTACAGACTTTGCATACAGCCTATGAGAACTGCTATATTACTATATCACTCTGTATTCTAAACTCTAAAGGCTATTCTCTTATCTACCTTTCCCCTGATACCKTGGTGGGGCTACACYCTTGGGTCCCTTGGTGTCCCTTTGTTTGCTATCCCTCAACCCATCTCCAGATAATTACCATCTTCCTGCCTGCCATGCCTACATCTCAAAGCTAGCTTTCATTTCTATTTCACTCACAGGTTTTATATTTTCAGAATCTCTTGCCAAGCAATCATATCTGTAAGCCTTTCCTGTCTCATCTTTCCCAACAATAAAGGATAAGCCAAAATTATCTATCTGGAGAACAAATTTGAGTATTTTCCCTGAAAAAGTAACATTCTGTTTTCAGCGTGTGCCATCCCTTGAGTTGTAAAATTGTTGCCACCATGCAAGATAATGATACAAGTCTTTTAGTTTAATGAGGGGTTTGTTGATTGGCTTTTATTTGAGGGAGAGAGAGGGAGGGTAGTTTGTATTTTTGTTAGGAAGGGAAAGGCAGGGAGTTATTTTGCTTTTACAAGGAGTACATGTCCTATATAATATTAACTAAAGACGTGTGTTCTCAGCAAAGTGTCAGAACAAAGACAAAATCTCTGCATGAGAGAACTTACTGTGTAGGAGGACCTTTATGTAGCAGATCAGCCGCATTAAGATAGAAATTACAATATTTAATTCCCCRTGAAGTTCTAATGTGAGCCTGTCACAGAGGCAGTGTAGAAAGCTGTGCAAAAGTTCTTGACTCAGGAATACTCAAGCCCAACTTTCCTTAGGGAAAAAATGCCCAAAGGATGTATGTAGAATAATGATTTGTATGGTAGTGGTATATTCTGGAAGGAGACAATGGAGATTGGTTGCAGGGTGTAGGATGTGACTTTGCATGAATGGAGTCAGTTTGGAAGTTCCAATACAATTGAATATAAGATTGAAAGAAAAATATGAAAGATCAGAAAGAACAGGATAAGCACAACTGGAAATATTTGCTTGCTAGGATGGAAGAAGCTAGTAAGGTAATTCATGGTTTGCAAGAGGGGATGCTTTTGTGAAGGGATTTGTAGCAATTGCAGGAGTACCAAGTAGGAATTAGAAAAGGCAACAGAGAAGGTAGCAGTAGTTTAGGAACTTCAGCAGATAGGCAGTCAGAACTCTGGCAAAGGTTTCCCCCACAGGAAGTGAAAGAACTTGCTTGTTTTGCAAGGACGTATTATAAAGGGGGAATCAACGGGGCTTGGCAAAATGCTCAGAGAGGTGGGAGAGAAGAATGACTACAAAATAATGATACGCTGTTCTGACAAACAGGAGGATACTGGATCTGTGAAAGCACAGAAAAGTGGTTTTGAAAGGGGCAGCTGCTGTGAGACTATAAACACAGTCAGGTATTAACTATAGTTGAACAGAACTGAATATCCCCCTTGAAATTTCCAGACTGAAGATCCTGATATTTATGTAGGTGTGACAGCAAATTATGGTTTTTAATTGGCATTTCTGTGCCTTTCCTGTTTATGCTTTTAAAACAGGTACAAAGAACCTTTGACAATCATGTAACAAAAGTTGGCTTGTACATATTTTTTTTGCATGCAGGAAGTACAGCAGATATACTTAAGTGTGACAAGACAGGCCTTGGCTTGCAATAAGAGCTCCCATGATCAAATTACTGTTTGACTGACTTCAAGAGTTGGTCGTGCAACTGTCACAGTACAGCTGAGCTTTGTCTTAAAGCTTTAAATATTGGGACAGGAACATTCATGGAACATAGCAGATTCTCTCTCCATAAGATCTCACTGATTCACAGACTCCTGTAACTGCTAAAGAAATAAAAACAAGGAAGTTATGTTTAGTTTTACTTCAACTGCCTACTTKGAGTTCAACTAGCCATTATTCATGAGAATATTTAGTATTATATAGAGTGCAAATCCTACAAGGAGCAGCTGAGGCAGCTGGGGGTGTTTAGCCTGGAGAAGGCCCAGGAGGGAACTTATTGCTCTGTACAACAACCTGGTCAGCTGAGGGCTGACCTCCTATCCYGAGTATCAAGGGATAGGACAAGAGGAAATGGCCTCAGGTTGTACCAGGAGAGGTTTAGATTGGATACTGGGAAAAATTTCTTCACTGAGAGAGTTGCCGAGCATTGGAACAGACTGCCAGGGAAAGTGGCTGAGTCACCATCCCTGGGGGTATTTAAAAGATGTATAAATGTGGTGCTTGAGGACATAGTTTAGTGCTGGACTTGGCAGTGCTGGGTTAAGGGTTAGACTTGMTGAAGTTAAAGGTCTCTTCAAGCCTAAACAAGTCTATGAATTTACAATTTTTACCAGAGATGAAAGATTTTATATCATGACCTCCTTTTTAATGTCTATAACTTGAACTCTGTCTTAAACATTTTAGCAAATTTTTGGCTTTATGAGTTCATATCAAGAAAAGCAACATAAATTATATTCAGAATTAGATTCTGTAGAATAATCCTGACAAGTGTGCTGCCAGCTAAGTTGTCCTTTGATTTTAAAATGCCATTAAATCTTGAATTGATATTGAGGTTCAAAAGCCTGTTTGATGTGTTTTTTTCTCCCTTCTACATTTTTTATGGGAAATCAGACTCTATTGTAACTACTTAAATGTAAAGATAACTAAGACTATTTAGTGAGTAAAGTCATGCTTAGATATGAGTTAAAGCTGCTGAAACCAAACCTAAATCCTGCCTGCTTCTTTTCACCTCTTGCACCCTTCCAAAAATGATAAGATCTAATGTTTGTCAATCCTRTAGTTTCATTATGATAAACTTACAAAGCACAGCAAGGTCCAAAATTAATTCTGTGTCCTTTAGSCCTGTAAATGACTCCTATATATGCACAAAGTAGTTTTTGCACTGTTCCTTCTAAAWTTCAAATGCAACTTGAAATATTTCCAACCCATGACCAAGATTTTGCACATTATTAAATGAGTGAGTTCTTCTTGGCAATCATCACAGATACTCCTTTTTTCTGAAAGAATAGTAAACACTTGTTCTCTGTCTGCATGACTGAATTTCACCACAAAGGAAAAAAGTTCTCTCARTCTCTTTTACTCAAAGTTAGCTTCAGATTGTGTAGGAGACTGTACAGCCTTGGTCAGCTTGTTGGGGAATAAAACTCATTTTTCTCACTGGCATTTTGTAACTTAARTTATATTGCAAAGACAGGAATTAATTGCTTGGCTGTATAAGCTGTTAATCACAGACTGCTGGAGTTCAGCATTTTCTGTATCACAACAGTCATCCACTGTTACTTCTAATAAGTCTTTTCCTCACCCAAACAGGAGTGTCACAATACTGAATGCCATTTAGAGGAGCACTTAATTACCAGAACTGTTGCAGTTTAGCACTACTTTCAGAGTCGTCAACACAGTTTTAGGTTATTGGGGCTACTTCAATTTTATCTAAGTTGCAAAGCATTGAAGGATATTTTAGAAATGCCTAATCCAGATCTTAAGCAAGTTTAACTGAAACTGGAACAACTCAGTTGAGTGGCTTCTTGTGTTTCATAGCAGCTTTACAGACTGTGCTGAGAAAAACGATTGTTTTCTCAAAAAGTAGTGTCAGTGCATAGAGAAGTAGATGCACAACTACTACAAGATGGAAACTCCTCTCAGCTTCTGTGAAGAAAGATAGCAACTAGTAAAGCATAATAAAGTAACTAAATCATATGAATGATGTGTTATAAGAGACCTTGTATTACACTCTGACATTTTGAGGGAAAAACAAAAGATGAGATTTTGTTCAGGCCATCTAAATAAACATTGTCAAAGCTAGATTTTTACTGATGAGTGTATAGATTTATGTCTAGCCAAAAGGATGCCTTTTTGTGTAAACTCAACTGGCTGAATTTTATGTCTCTATGCTCACTTTCTAATAAATAGAGAGGCAGGATCACACCAGGCTGAGATAAGTCTCCTGAGGTGAGATGAATGCCTTTCTGATGGTGCTTATCTGTCTTTCCATGAGGTCTCTGACAGTTAAATGGCTAAACTTAAGTGAAATTAATGTCTTCTACAATGAAAACCTTCTTGAACGAATATCTAAAAATGAAAGTGATAGATAATGTACTCTCTTAAACTTACATCACCAGATCAGTTTTTTACTGCTTGCTTTTAYGATAGTATCTAGGAACACTAGGTACACATAAGGTGCTTGAGGCTGTATAATCATAGAATAAAAAGACAGTCCTAACTCTCAGAGTTTACACACTAAATATAAAACAACACGGTAGAAGAGTAAAGAAAACAGGAGAAAAAAGTGTAGTGAGAGTGCCTGGGTCAGTACTAATCATGACCCATCAAAAACCCAATAACTGAAAGTTTTGCAGACTTTGTAACAAGAGCATTACCCTGCAACTTGGAGGTTGATAGGGTTGTAACTGGGCATGTTTCAGAGGAGAGCCTTTGAGGGAATAGAATCATRGGGACATATTTATGGGAAGTAAATACATAGTCATTGTGAACTGATGGGAAGTTTAGACCCTAGTTTAGAGCAGAGTTCCAATGTTTGGCCATCCTCACTGTCAAAAAGTGTTTTCTTATGTCAAATTTCTTATATTTTAATTTGTGTCCATTGCTTTTATCCTGTTACTGAGAGCTACTGAAGAGAGCCTGGCTCCATCTGCTTTACACACTCCCATCCAATATTTCTACACCCTAACAAGATGCCCCTGAGCTTTCTGTTCTCCAATCTGCTCTCCAAGAACAGCCCCAGCTCTCTCGGCCTCTTGTATGACAGTTGTTTCAGTCACTCGGTCACCTTCATGGCACTTCACTGGAATTGCTCCAGTTTAATGTTTGTCACACCGTGGGTGGCAGACCTTGACCCAGTACTCCAGGAATGTTTTACCAGTGCTGAGTGGAGGGAGGGGAACCTGTCAACCTGCTGGCAACRTTTTTCTTAATATAGCCCAGGAAGATGCTGGCCATCTTTGCCAACACCCTACAAAATTTGGGTTGGCAGAAGCCAGAGAGTTGAAGTAAGCAAATAGTGAATTGTGATGATATGGTCCCATTTCATTCATAATCCAGTTTTATCAGTCACCACCTGTACCAGGCATATCCACCATGAAGTGTTGGTAAGAAAAGTTGCTTTATACAGATGCTATTTCCATCACTAGTGTGATGCCTATGACTTTTGTATAGTACCTTTAAAGGAAAATTTCATTAGGCTCAGGGGCAACTCCTGTTGAAGCTGAAGATATGAACTGAATCTCATGATTCTGGAAAACAGCTTAATCTGCTGACATTTTTTGCATCCTGAGCTGGAAAGGAGGCATCTTGGCCAGGAGAGGAATACAGGCTGCCTCTTGTCCCATCTCCTGCACACTGGATGAAGGAGAGCAAAGATGGCATTTTCTGGGAGAACAACACAAATTGCATGATATGGGGAGCTGGAGTGCAGAGTGGTACATGGAAGGGAAGGGCTAAATAACTCCTTACCAGAAGGGAGATGGGAAAGCTCCTGTGTAAGCCCTGGGCCAGCTCTCATCCAGGATGAGGAGGAAAACACTTTAAAGGAGTATAKGGACAAGGCAGGGGAACTGGGTGGAGGTTAAAATAGAAAGCCTTTCCATATGTTCCCTTCAAATGTAGATTCAGTGTCATTTCCACAGAAGATGGAGGTGGATTTGGGGTCCTTCACACTGACCTGTGCAGAACCACTATTAAACTTATAGGTGATGTGYGAACTGGTGACAAGCATGGAAATTTCTTCTGAAGTGGGATGCTACTAGTGATCAAAACACTTTGAGTTAAAGACTTTGTAGCAGTATAGACAATTTCTCTGATCCAAAATTTTGTTCACTAAGCTACTGTTGTTTCCTGACCTTGTGAAATGGCACTGGATGGGAGCTACACAATTCACATGCAATTCCAAAAGATGGCAACCTTAGGCTTCCAAACTGGGGCCTCTGCTAAACAGCTSTACAGCTCCTAACAGTTCACAGTGGTGAACGTTTGAAAATTCTGTGTTGTCCCAGACTGAGCTTATTTTTATCCATCTATTCTATTTTTCATGTATTTCCACATATAAGACAGAATATATGTGATTCAGTTGAAAAATGGGCAACTTCTCAAAYGAATTTCTGTGCCTGAAGGAAGGGGAGGTTAGAAAACCTTAGATCTACAATCTCTGTTTCAGACTGTGACTTAGATTATATACAGGATTGAGGCTCTGCTATCAATCTGTTCTGAAGCTCCTGTGGCACAATGATAAAGCAGAGACAGATTGGC